>CATIWO010169905.1:0-22884 GCA_949673435.1 Macaranga tanarius
GTTATCTGTTCTGCCCCCATGTCCCTCAAAGATTCTAACCCAAATATGCATGCTTCGTATTCCGCCTGGTTATTGGTCACTCTGAATTCGAGCTTTTTAGCCATAGGAATCATTTCACCTCCAGGTGTCACTAAAATTACCCCAACTCCAGCTCCTTTGCTATTAACTGCTCCGTCGAAGTACATGCGCCATCCCTGTATCTCAATAGCTCTCAAATGCTCATCGGGGAACTCCAACTCCCATTCTTGCTCATCATCTTTAGGATTTTGTGCCAGAAATTCTGCAACAGCTCTTCCTTTTACCACTTTTTTGGATAAATATTCAATATCGAATTCTGTGAGTAGAATTAGCCAACGAGCCAACTTTCCTGTAAGCGAAGGAGTTTCCTGGAGGTATTTCAACGGATCATGCCTTGACACAGCTTGAATCTTGTAGGACTGGAAATAATGCAATAGCTTTTTGGCCGCCCATACAACCGATAGACATGTTTTTTCGACCAGATTGTAATTGACTTCATAAGGTAGAAATTTCTTACTTAGATAATACACAGTATGCTCGATCCCATTCTCATCTTCTTGTGCTAACATTGCCCCCACAACCTCTTTCTCTATGGCGAAGTACAAAATTAAAGGCTTTCCCGGCCTCGGAGGTTGTAATGCTGGTGGATTTGTTAAGTACCTTTTAACTGCTTCAAAGGCTTGCTGACATCATTCGTCCCATTCCACTAGCTGATTCTTCCTCAAAAGCTTGAATATCGGCTCACAGACTGTAGTTAACTTAGCTATGAACCGACTTATATATTGCAGCCTTCCAATAAAACCCCTTACCTCTTTCTCTGTCTTTGGAGCGGGCATCTCAGTGATAGCTTTGACTTTATCTGGATAACCTTCTATTCCCCTCTTACTGACTATGTGACCTAATAACTTTCCTGAAACAACCCCAAATATGCACTTTTTCGGGTTTAACCTCAAGTTATACTTCTCAGCCCTATCTAAGAACCTGTCGAGAGTTTTGAAGTGGCCTTCTCTTGTAGGAGATTTGACCATCATGTCATCCACGTATACTTCAATCTCCTTGTGGATCATGTCATGCATCAAAGTTGTAGCCATCCGCTGATAAGTTACCGCAACATTTTTCAATCCAAACGGCATCACCAAGTAACAATAAACACCCCACTCAGTTATGAATGAGGTTTTTATTTTATCTGTTTCAGCCATCTTGATTTGATTGTATCCTGAAAACCCATCCATGAAGGAGTACATAGCACTCGAAGCCGCACTATCAATCAGTGTATCAATATGGGGTAAGGGGAAGTCGTCCTTCGGACAAGCTTTATTCAAATCCCTGTAATCAACGCACATTCATACTCTCCCATCTTTCTTCGGCACCGGGACTATGTTAGCCAACCATTTTGTGTCGTCCACCACTTCCAGAAAACCAGCTTGCCATTGCTTCTCCACTTCTTCCTTAATTGGGAGGGCCCATTCTGGTCTCAACCTTCTTCTCTTTTGCTTCACTGGCATGACGTGAGAATAGGTAGGGATCTCATGTTCCACAATCTCGCGATCTATCCCGGGCATATCTTCATAACCCCAAGCAAACACTTTCTGTCTTTTTATTAATATTTCTTTTATTTTTTTACTCTCTTCAGGAGTAAGATCAGAAGCAATTGTTATGTTTTTAGGATGTTCAATTGTGCCTAAATTAAATGCAATGGTTTGCATAGAATTAATGTCAAATATATGCTGAAATGATCATCACAATGAACATAACCATTAGGTAAGACATCACACAAGTAAGCAAAATCAGATTTCATTGCATCCACTTTAGAAAAGAATAAATCATCAAGTTCAAACAGGCTAGAAAAAGAAACATCAATGTTATCAAAAGATGCATTAATAAAAGAGTCCTCGATGAAGGTCTCTAGGGTCACAGCAGTCTCCTCATTATGGTTTACATCTTTATCTGCATCCTCTCTTTCCTCAGCAGCAGCCTCTTTTTCCTTGAAACTTTCAACAGCAACCTCGACATTCTTCTTGTCCTCATCAAATATCAGCTCTTCAACAGCAGTGACTTCCACATTCTCTTCCCCAACATAATCAGCAAAGATCTCAAACCCAAGGATCTTCCTTCCTTCAAAAAGGAATAGCTTCGGCTTTCCTTTATAAGGGATGTAGTTGCCTTCCTTCACAAACTTCTCCCAAAGTGTCCATTTCTTCTTACTGTCAGGCCCATCATTTTCACCCTGATAACCCAGTCCGTGCTTCAAAATCTGCAGCTTTGCTTCCATATACTCAGGCGGTCCAGTCTGATCCTTTCCTAATCTCATCCCAGACAGGAAATTCATTCCTTTCAGCATATTCATCACCTTCTCTTCCATAGAATCCTCGTAAATCATGCAGACTTCAAACCCTGGATTCAGCGGTACTTCTTTTGGAGCTAGTTTCAAAGCAGCTATAGCCGCCTCAGATTCCGCTGAGATAGTGACAATCTTCCCTTCATACGGGAATTTGATCTTCTGATGGAGAGTGGAAGGGACTCCCCTAAGAGGATGAAACCAAGGCCTTCCCAAAAGAACAGCAAAGGTGACTGGGATGTCGAGCACATGAAGGGTGACCCAAGCTTTAATAGGTCCAGTTTTGACTAAAGTTTTGAATGTTCCTTCAACCGACCTCTTAGTATCATCATAGGCCTTGATTATCACATAAGTTGGTTATAAATCAGCAGCAGTTAGACCAAGTCTTAGTAATATCTTCAGGGGATAAACATTTATGGCTGATCCATTATCAACCATCACACAGCAAGTCATCTTTCCTTTAATCTCCGCTTTGATAAACAAGGGACGGTAATGCTCCTTCCCTTCAAGCGACAGATCCTCATCAGTAAACACAATTGCCCCCTCAGGCTTTTGCATCAAGGAACTCACTAACTGTTGGGGAGTTGTATCAGCAGGAACCTTTCTGTCAAGTAAGACTTGAACCATGGCATCGCGGTGAATCTTAGACTGCATCAGTAATTCCCAAATGCTGGAAACTGTCTGCACATGTGATTCTTTCTTCGGATCCTCTTTCCCAGATTCAGTCCTTTATTCTGTCTTTCCCGTAACCAGTTCTTTCTTTTCATTTACCTTTACTGCCATGACATGTTCAGCTACATGTTCAACTGCCGAATCTTTTTCACTTTCCCAAACATCAACCTTCTCTTGAACGTCTTCGTCATCAAAAGACCAGATGTCCAGCATGTTCACAGACAGACCTCTCTCATAAATGGTTGCTGGTTTGATGGATGAGGAGGCTCTAGGGTGGGTGTCAAGATTTTCAAGGTCAATGAAGGAATTCAACACTTGCTCTTCTGTCAAACCAGTGCCGATTACCAGGACGTGTTGGTTTGGTGGTGGAGTATTTCGGTAATTGGGTAGCGGGTTGGTTTGAGTGTTTGGCTTTTTAGTTTCTGGGTCGACCAGCTTCCCATAATCAATCAGGTCTTAGATATCATATTTGAGTCGGGTATATTGGTCGGTATCATATCCGATACCTTGGTGGTATTTACAGAAAAGCTTTGGGTTAGCATTGGGGAATGGTGCCTTTGGTGGTAGAGGGCGGAGGAGTCCTTTTTCAACAAGCTTGTCAAGGACTTTGGATAGAGGTCTTCCCAAGTTGGAAAACTTATGAGGCCGGTCAATAGCGTTGATCTGGATATTACTAGATGGCCCTTCCTAATTTCCGGTCCTTCCTCCGAAATACTTCTTCTCTTGGGCCACATCACCCTCTTTCTGCACTCCAAAACGGTACAGCTCCTCAAAATTCCGAATCCCCATGTCATTCAATTTTCTTACAAGAGGTGGGATACAACCGTCAATAGCAATCATCAGTTGATCAGACTCAGCTGGTCGTTGCCTCATCTGCGCTAACTTACCCCTCCATCGGGTCAAATAATCAGAAAAAGATTCATTAAATTTTTGCTTGGTGTTTTGTAAATCCTTTAACGAAATCTCCATCTGAGAGTTCAACCCGTATTGTTTCACAAAAGCAGCACATAATTCCTTCCAATTGGATTGCACATAAGGTTCCAATGAATAATACCAGCGAATTGACGCTCCTTCCAAAGACAGCGGGAACTGTTTGACAATCTAAGAAATGGTGAGCTCAGTTGTCTTCATATGAGTAATGAATTGTTTCAGGTGCAAGTGTGGATCGTCAGTGCCTGAATACTTCTTCATATCAGGGAATTTGAACTTCTTTGGTAAAGGCTCCTGATTAACAAAGTACATATCACTGTAATCTATAGACGTGTCCATGCCCTTGTCTCTCATCAACATTTGCATTTGGGACCTCATTTTCTCCATTTCTTTAGCCTAGGCTGGCTCCTCAGAAACTACAGCAGTTGGGTACTCTTGCCTTGCAGGCTCAACTAACACAGTCTCCAGATCTTCATCCCGATCCCTAGGTTTGCCCACAGTAGCTTCCCCTTCATCCAGATCAATGGGTTGTTTTCCCCTTGCAGTTTGGAGAATTTCTCCCATTACCTCCCGGATAAGATTTTTGGTATCAACAGCAATCTCCTCTTTCAACTGTTTCCCAAAGGCCTCCAAATCAAAGTTGTCTGACATGGTTGTAGTGCTTTCAACAGGTTGCGAAGTTCTAATAAGTGAGGATCTGACTAACCGGCCTTCACGAGTGCGTGTCCAAATAGAAGATGAAGGATCTATTTCTGCAAAATAAAGGGTTAGAAATATGTGTGACGTGTATGCATGATATGCAGTCCTATTTAGAAAGGGGTTGTAATCATACATAAATAAGCACACACATAAGGTCTCAAACATAGCCTTCCAACCTTATTCCTCCTACACACGTATTCATTGGTCAGTCTCTTACTTAGAATTTTTGGTCTGGGTTTTAATTATCAACAGGGGATAATAAAACCGACGTACATGCATAAGTTCTCGAGACTAAATAAACAAGTAGCATATCTCTTCCATAAAATCAAAGTCCAACATAATGGGCCATGGTAAATGGAAAAAACTCCAATCTAACATGGTTTGTCGTTATTGGACTCGGGCTTTATGAATGAGACTACTATATAGCAATAGAACACATGCATTTAGGAAAATCCTAAAGGTAGTTGCTAGGGCACTACATGGGATGAGTCTCGGGTAAAGTCAAAGGCTCCCACAGTCTATTATATACTTTTTTTCTGTCTCCCTCCCCACTTAAGGGTCCGAACGACGTACTTATTCGTACTACACTGTGAGTGACAATAATTGTATACTCCACCACTAGGTTTAAATGAAACACAGGTAACAAAGCAACAACTATTATCGGTTTAATAGGGACTGATGTGCGCAGTATGTGCTAATAGTGTAGTGAATGCAAATGCAGAAGAAATAATTAAACAATTAAAAATAATAAAACATAAAATACTGGAATCAGTTTCTCTATCCCCAGTGGAGTTGCCACTGTAGGCGGCAGGGTTCAGTGAGCGCTCAAATGTTCGGCGACCACGGCACTATGTGGGCTCAAGGCCCACTAGGAATACAACTTTAGGCCTTTTTACAGGCTTTAGTCGGAGTTGGGAGTCGCCACCCGGATGAAACCCGGGACACTTTTACAGCAACTGGATTCCACGGAAGATACCCAGCAGCCGTCCTCAGAGATTGGGTTCAGAAACCGGGTATGGGCTTTTGTACGGCCCACCCGACCTTGCGATCGACCTCCATTTGTGTTTTATATTTTATTATTTTTAATTATTTAATTATTTCTTGAATTACATGCAAATGGCTATTTTAATCCAAGCAATTTTCAAATTTTACAACTTAATCCGAGTTTGATTTATTAGTCCATTTTCATACAATTTAATTGGGTCCAGCATTCAAAACATCCATAACGAAAAGAAAAAAAAAAACCTAAAATAAACCATACAAAGAAAATGAGGGAGGAGAAATGATTACAACCCTTTTGTGCAACAATTAAATAAAATAAACAAACTAAAGAAATGGGAGGAGGAGAAATGATTACAAACAATAAGCTAAATAACTAAATAAATAATAATAAAAATACATAACTAAAAAAAAGGGGACCAAACACAGAAACTAAACATGTGATGAAAGTTCGTTTTATCCAGAAAACATGAATCAAATAAAATACAATAAAGGTGCATTTCAAGAAACCAACAAAGCGTATAAAAGACTACTCTGAGTCACAGAGGCGCACGCCTCTGCATTACAGGGGCGTGTGCCTCAACAAGAAGGGGCGCACGCCTCATCACATAAAGGCGTATGGCTAATTAACGGTCAGAAATTTAAAAATTGAAATGCTACAGTGCAGAGGCGTGCGTGTCTACATAGGGACGTGCGCCTTTACGAAGGCACGCACGCCCTCTGGTTAAGAGCAGAATGAGTTCAGCAGATACCAATAATCCAAAATAACATTTCAAATCAATACTCAAAGGCCGAAAACAAAGCTAATTGCTTAATGAACACCAAGAATGAATACTCAAATGAATCACATAACAATCTAACAACAAACAATTAAACAAAATAAATTTTAAAAGAAAAGAGTAAGGAAAAGGTTACTGTGAAGCTTGAATGGAATAAATTTTTGCCCTCAGATAGTCCAAATTGCTCCTTTTTTCTCTGGTTCAGATTCAGACCACAGATGATTTCTTTTTGGATTTTTGTTTTGCTTCTTTCTCTTTCGTTTTTCTTTCTTCCCTTTTTTTTTCTCTCTGGTTTCCTTTCTTTTTTTTTCCGTTTTCTTTCTGGTTTCCTTTCTTTTTTTTTCATTTTCTTTCTGGTGATTTTTTCCAACCCCCTCACTTCTACAGACCCCCCTCTTTTTATCCATCTTTCTCACTCTTTCTTCTTCTTCTCCTTTCTCTCCCCTCTTTCCTCCCCATTAAATTGCCACTAATGGCAGTAAATACAGAACGTGGGACAGTTGTCCCACGCTCTGTATTCTGTGCGTTACTTTTACGTATATATTATTTTTTTTGCACTCTACGTCACTGAGGCGTGCACATCTTTGTTGAGGCGTGCGCCTCTTCTGATTGAGAAATGGGCCTTAAATGGGCTTGATCCAGTTTGGGCTGAAATCTTTGGTTTACGGGCTATGTTAAGTGTTTTAGGTTTGCCAGTTGAGTTTTGGGCTTTTCCAAATGGGTCTGAATCCAATCCTTCATCAATCTGGGCTTAAATATAGACTTTCATCATTGGGCTTTGGCCTCGCGGGCCGGGCTGGACCTCGTGTCCACAATTAAGGTTTAAATGGAACTAAAAAAAATATAAAGGTTGAATGTTATCTTTAGGGTAAAGTTAAAGGTCCAATTTGCAACTTATCTCTTCTTTTATTCAGGAGTATGGATTTTATTTATATTGTTTTCATAATTATATTTGAAATAATATATTTTTAAAAATAATATATAAATAAATAAAATAGATTTATACTTTTTTTTTTTTTTTTGTGAAAAATAATGCTAACATGGCCATTAAGGAGTTGTTGTGTAAAGATTGATAAGTTTCACCGCAACAAATGTAACTTAGTTTTCATGTTTCCTGTTGTATATTGAGTCGCTGTGTAAAGACTGAAAAGTTTTAGTGCAAAATTTTGTCAAGCCTACAAGTATAAGTTAATTTTCTTGCTATTTCCTACTGTAATATTTTGCAATATATGATGAAATGTATTTGTGGAGATACCAACAAGTAGAAAGTAATTTTTATTTGCATTCTGTAGTTGGTATTAGCGCAAAAGAATTTAATTTGATAAAAGTTTAAGTATAAAACTTCCTATTAAGAGATATTTTCACATAAAGATTAAGCGAAAATTTACAGTATCAAACCAATTTTTTAGGTTAATGGCCTCCCTTTAATTTGGTTATGATCTCTTTTTGTAATGAAAAAAAAAATTACATATCTTTTTTCTTTATTAGTGTTTGATATTTAGTTTTTAAGAGTAATCTTTGTTAAGATAGTTTGAGAAAAAAAAAAGTACAAAGATTTTTATTGGTAAAAAGGAGATATAAAATTTGTTACTCAATAAATGAAACATTTTTCAAACATCAAAAAATTAGGTTAACTCTATATAAATTGAGGTACTTAAAAATATATCTACCACTTTAATTAATCTTTTGCCAGCATAAATTAACCATTTAACATTATGTAAAAATCAAAATATTAGTCTCCGTGAGTAGTTCAAGTGGTATAATGTGTGTACATTCAGTTATGAAGACCAAGGATGGAACCCCTACCCCACATAGTTTTTCTCTTGAAAACATCAAAATAATATTGTATAGAAATTTCAGTTTATATGGGTCACTAATCTTCTAGATTTTAACTGATTTTTGATACGATTAACAAAAGATTATAAATTAAAATGGACTAGTAACAAATTTCCCATTTCGGTCCTATTCATTTTCCGTGACACTAGACACTGTCTTTGTGTGGCAATTGCAATGAATGCACATTTGCTATGGCCAAACAAAAATTAATAATAAAATCTTATAAATAGCTAGCATTAGGCTTCTCCTCATAATCAAGTCCCTTCATATTTCTCACATTATCATAATATACTTAAGCCATGAGATACCTTTCAATTCTTGCCATTCTTCTTTTCTTTATCACTAATGGTGAATTCTTTTCTTATTTTATCCAAAAAGAATGAATTTTTTATTTGGTTTGAATTAACTTGAACTTGTAATTTTTATTTAAGAAGAAATTTGATTAGAAGTGAATGCTATATTGCAAAAATTTCATCCGTTACAATATTTTTAATATAACATATGCTACTAATTTTGTCTTAACTAGTGGAACAAATTTTGTTGATCAAGGTTTAGTTTTTGTTCCTCAAAAAAAAAAAAAGTTTAGTATTTGAGGTTAAATCATGAGACATTGATTAATTAATTATGGAATGGTGATGTTAAACTAATTATTTTTGTGAATGGGGTGGGTGCAGGTAGTGAGCAAATGTTGATGGTGAATGGAGTAGCTGCTGCTGCTGCTGCAGAGTGTGAGAAAGTATTGCATGGGGGAGGGTGCAAAGAGGTTGAATGCAATAGAGGTTGTGTTGCCATGTTTGGAGCTGGTGCTATTGGGATTTGCTTCTTTTTTCTGAAGCCAGATGACACTTGCCTCTGTCGCTATTCTTGTTAATCTCTCTTCTCTTCCTCATTTTTTCTTCTTAAAAACTTAAGTGTGCTGTAATTACATTGCATTACAGATCCATAACTTTCAATAAAGACTAATAAACAATATATTTACATAAAATTACTTTGCCCATATAACATGACCTATCAATAAAAATACTCAACATTTTTCCCTATTATGGTAAGTACAGTATATCACACTAAATAAATATTATATTCATAAAATATGATTCACTTTCAAAGTGTTTTAGTGGTGAAATGGCAAACACATGAGACTCAAAATCTCATACTAAAGAGTATGATGGTTGGAGTTCTCTTCAAGGCTATGTGAGTCAATAATTATAATTGACATAAATTTACCTACTAACTGAATTCAAATCCACAATATCCTCAATTCTTCAGTTCCATTTACAAAATCAACCAAAAATACATTATCTGCATAGAAAATCCAGATCCCGTCTACTTGGTTTGTTTCGAAAGTAGATCAACCATCCATGAAATGGGACAGCCAATTTAGTCCAGCACCTTGATAACATGAGAAACTGCCTAGCCGTCATCACAGATTATTGAACCCGACGAAGGACTGCTCCAAATAGGGTAACAAGAATGAGATGCCAAATTAACAGTTCCATTTTCTAGACGGTATCTCCAAATGAGCTGCCATACATGCTACTCTCTGACAGGAATAAGCCTCCAAAATGCATAAGGATGTAGATGTGTCGTTGATCACCGTTAAAAAAAAAGCTCCCCTCCCTAATGCTGGCACAGGAAGATGACATCACCGTCTTCAACTGCTTTCATTAAAACTCTTCTTTAGCCCATTCAAGAGCTACAAAAGTTTGGCTTATTACAGAATCGAATTTCTTTCCTTGCCACGATTTATTCCATCGTGGCACTCCTGGTGATCATGAAAAAAAAGTCCAGAAAAGGGTAAATAAACCATTAGCTTCAGATGGTCAGAATCTCTCCATACTATAGCTGGAACTAAATCAGAAACAAGGCTGCCTCTATCTCACACGAACACATGAGTTTTCTTTTTTTATTCATGTCAAGTTGTCAACAGCAGGATCCCTACCCATAATAAACTAAAATTTTGATTTCTCTAGTTTTGATATAATCAACATACTCCTATTTTTTTCATTAAATTATTTTATTAAATTATTAAAGGTATAAAAAGGTATACGCATCAAAACAATTTACTAATGAAATTCTATTTCATTTTTCTTCAAATACCATTTTGTATAAGAAAAACTATATAATAAATACCAACCAGATTCCTTTGTAGCTTATCAGCACCAAAGAAGAAAAACATGATTTTGAAAGCTGCCTCTATCTCACATGACCGCGCAACAAGAAGGCTCTCCAGCCAGACTCCTTTAGCACATCAACACTGAAGAAAAACATCACCTGTAGAGGGCCAATGGCCTGTATGAAAGATAACCAAACAGTTGACTGTCAAAGATTTGTGATGAACATGATTCCATTTATGTGCTATAATTTCAGCAAAACAAAAAGTGGTAATAATTTTAAAAACAAAAAATGCAGTGACAGCTTTTTATGAGAAAAAGTTAAATGTATCATCACAAAATCCATTGTTGGGGTAGCTTGTAACTGTTCAATAATCAAATAGTCAAATGCAATTGATCAATTTGACCTTAGTTACCAACAAAAGAGAGACTGCTTCTATCGTCATTCTCTTTTTACTCACCTTTTACCAAAATTTCCCTTTGCTTTACTCTCAATTTTGATGAAGTATCAGATTTCTTATACAACACTAAGCATGATACATACAGTTCTTCATAATATTCACTTGCTATGTAACCAATTGCTGGAGCCAATGATGTAAGAATATGGAGAGCAAACAAGTAAATAAACTTCCAATTAAACTGGAAAATTATTGTCACTATTATAGGGTCAATTCCACAAAGAATTCTTTGTAAATATTATCATTTTCCATAGCCATAAATACTCCATTTTTAGCTATAAAAGCATACTTCTAATTATAGCAGAGCTAGGTGAACGAAAATTATGGAAGACTGAATATCAAAGATGTCTAGTTATTACATTAGGACTTGATGATGGACAATTTATTGTCTTTTATGATACTATTTCAAAGCAAAAGAGCATGTGAACCAAAAAATTATGCTCCTTAGGAAGCTACTATGAACACAATACATTTAAACCACTACCTGAGAATTAACTTTCTGGGAACTTACTTACTTGAAAGTACAACTACCAGAAATTAGAATACTATGAAACAAGAGAGGCCTTACAACAGTGTCAACCAAATGCTGAACCAAATGGCAGAAACTAAGAAAGCAAATAATACCGTTACATATTAATAAAATAAACCAAAGCAAAAAAACTGATTCACCAGGAACAATTGCAAAAACATTTGCAGTTGAAAAGCCAAATAGCAGATAGACTTACATTGATGGGGCAACATGACTGAGGCCAAACATTTAGGGGTTGAATCTGCAATTCAAAAACATACAAATCCTTAGACCAAGAGGCCAAGTTAAATTGATTGAGGGACAGTAATAAAAAATTATATGCTCCGTTTCCAGGAAAGGACCAAAAGGATGCACAGAATTTAATGTACAAAAGATAAAGAAAGCAGATAGTTAGATATAAAGAGAAAAAAATTCATTTATGATCATGGAATAACAGAAACATAATTCATGAAAAAGGGAGATAAAAAAGTCTAACTAACCCTTCAAAACTTTTTTTAATGCTTCAAATCATAATTATTAAGGTGAAATTTTCATTCAAAGACCGCTAAAGTTTGCAGATAAATGTCCATGTATTCCCTATTCCTTCATAACACATCAATTGTAACTTGAAAGTTTATTTTGGCATAAGAACACACCCTTCCTCCTTGATATAGAAGAAGAGGAGTACATCATCTTAATCACCATAAAGGACTACAACAAGTAATAATATGCCACTCAAGAATATCCCTCAAACATGCAAAAAAACAAAAGAAGGATTTGTGTTCAGAAATGCAATCTTAGGACATGGCCATATGTTTTCATCTCAATGCCTAAACTAAAAGGCATAATGTCCTACTGTATGCCAAGCAAATGCAGATCTTCATATGGGCACCATGATAATGCATTCAAGTGGGTTTGGATTAATTTAAGAGGTTTGAGTTTCATGGGCACATGCATGTCAGACAGACAGAGGCACCCAAGATCAATAGATAGCCCATTAATTAATATTGGAAAAAGAGAGATTTTGCAAGAAGAATAGTCAATCGTAAACAGTACTCACAGGGGCTTAAAAAATAAAACTTCTAGTTGTATTTTAATTTTCTGCAGTTTAAAAGCAAACTTCAAGTATAAAATAAAACAAGAATTTAGAACTCAAACCAATTCGAGTTACCTGAGAGAGCAACAATTGCAAATCCAGCAGAGTGTTCTGCAGGAGGAGAAAAACATCAATCAGCATGTGCTTGAAGTTCTGGGTTATACTTTTTTATTTTCATCAACAATTCATTGCACGAGATGCTTTCCCCTTCTGACACTTCTGAAGCAAAAGTTGGCAAAAGCCCCACCATTTCTTTACCCAATGAGCTATGACAAAGACAACTCATAATTGTGTTAGTTATTTCTGAGTCAAGAACAACTCCCTTATCTGCCATTAGTTGAAGAAGATTTATAATCTCTTCTGCTTCATCCATAGAACTAAAACCTTTAAGTAATGAATCATATACATGGATACTTGGTACAAAGCCAGAGGAGATCATTCTATTAAAAGCTTCTTTAGCCTCATCCATCTGTCCAAGTTTTGAGAACCTATTTATTAATATGGAATAAGTAAAATCATCAGGGATCAAACCCATTTGAAGCATGTCCTTCAGTAATTCTTTGGCTGATTGAATATCCCCTGCTTTTAGAGTCCCATCAATCATTGTATTGAAAGAGATGACATTTAATCCACAGTTTGAGTTCCTCAATTCTTGAAACAACTTCCTCGCTTGCTCCAAGCTGCTCTCCTTGCATAAGGTTGCCATCAACATATTATAATCAGACAAAGTGGGACTAATCCCAAAGGCCCTCATTCTAGAGAAAAGTCCTTTTGCAACATTAAGCATTCCCATTTTACAAAATCCACCAATCATGGCACTGTAGGTCATTGAGTTTGGAACAAATCCCAATTCATTGACTTGTTTCCAGAGTTGCATAGACTCATCTATCAATCCTGCCTTTAAATATTCCCCAATCAATATATTATATGTTACCAAATTAGCAGAGTTCCCCCTCTCAATCATCATATCATAAATCTTAGCAGCCTCATCAAGGCGGTCGTCCTTGCAAAGACCCTGAATCAGAAAATTAAAGGTCCTCACATCTGGCTCAATATAATTCCCATCCCTCAACAAAGTGTTAAAGATTTTTATTGCCTCATCAACCTTACCACAATTGCAAAGTCCCATCAGTAAGGTATTGTAAGAAACCACATCAGGATTCTTCCCCTTCTCCAACATCATTTCCAAGATTTTAAAAGCTTCACCAACAAGGCCTTCCTTGCAGAGTCCATTAATTAAAACATTATACATCACAGTACTTGGCTCTTCACCCTTTTCTAACATCATTTTAAACAAATTTATAGCCTTGGTAATCTTTCCATCTTTGCAAAGTCCAGATATCAGGCATGTATATATACGGACATCAGGGCGAATCCCACTTTCTGTCATAGCATGTAACATAGAAGTGGCTTCTTTCCACTTTCCCACCTTAGAGTAGCCATTGATAAGAGTACCATACACAACAACATTCACCTCTAAACCCTTTCCTTTCATCTTCTCTAGCAACTCAATTGCCTCTTCTACTCTGCCATCTTTACAAAGACCATCCATCAAAATAGTGTAAGTAAACTCATTTGGTTCAATATCCATTCCCTCCATCTCAGTTAACAATATTACAGCATCTTCCAATCGTTTCTGTTTACAAAGCCCACTTATAATAGCATTAAAACTAAGAGCATTAGGCAAAACATAACTCTTTTTCAATTCATTAAACAAATTCATAGCCTCATCAACCTCACCATTCATACACAAACCCTTTAACATCACATTCATAATATACAAACTAACAACAAAACCACGCTTTAGTATCAAACTTAAGACCCCAAAAGCAAATTTGAGCTTATGGGTATGCACAAAACAATCAATTAAAAGACTCAAAGAACTAAAACTAGGCAAAATACCAACATGGGTCATCTTATTATAAACACCAAAGGACAACTGGTAATTCTTGGACTTTACCAGAACATGCAGAATAGAATTACAGACTGACTCTGAAGGCAAGAGACTTGAATTGATAACTTGATGAAACAAAGAAACTGCTTCATTGAATTGAGAATTGGGTTCTTGACAAAGTAATCTCAACTGGGTTTCAACGTCAGAGACTGAAGAGAACGGCGTGAGTGAAGAGAAGGGCTTCTTCCATTGGAGACAGTGAAGGGAAAAATTATTTGGGAGTGATATAGAGAGTGTTCTTCTCACCATTTTTAATTGCATATTGAAATTTTGAAATCAGATAGTTTATAGCTTTACAGTTCCTTCAAAATTCAATAAGCAGATTGAAGGGTTTAGGGGTTTTCAAGGCAAGAAGAGAATAAATAACATGAACACTTTTAAATGTCAGTTTTAGTTCACTTTTTTTTTCGGATAATGAACATACTGATACAAGTCCTATAACTTTTCAAAAATTTCAATCAAGTCCTATAACCATTTTTTCTTTTAATTGAGTTCTCAAAACATTTAAATAATTTCACGTTAATCCATCTCTGTTATTTCAAACAGAATATGCTTAGCTATCATTTAGACCCCACCAATTTAATACATGTTTATAGCCAACAACTCTCTTTTTCCATATCATCGTCCACCTCTATAAATAAATCCAACTCACCTTTCTACTAACATAACTAAAGTGTAAAATTAGGGTTCAAATAATTAATACATGTTTGAAGCTATTTTTTTATTTTCAAAATCAAAAAATAAAAAACTCTTTATCTGCAAAGTTCAATGATGAAACCCTCAAAGCAAAGCTATCAACTGATGAAGATTTATTCGATGGCTTTAATTCATCGTCGAAAAAACAAGGACAATAAAGAGCATGAAGCTGTTGCAAGAAGAGCTAAATTTTATGCAAATTTCTACTTAATAGCAAGAAGAGCTAAATTTATGTAAATTTCTACAAATTCCTCATCATTTCAATTTTGCAATTTTAATCAATTTGTTATGTCTTCAACTTGTAGCTCTATAGGTCTTCTTTTGGTTCCTTGTTAATCTACAGTGGCTTTTTATCCTTATTTTATTTCTTTTTTATTAGATCCAATCTAAGCAGAGAAAAGTAATTTCACACAAACACACACACACAAAAGGATCAAATTTTTGTTCTGATTCTCTAAATAAAGAGGTCTTTTGCAACTGTTCAAGCATCAAGTGGGCTCTATTTTCTTTTTTAATCCTTTTTTGGGGATTTTTGGCATTTTTTCAAGCATTAAGTTGATTTTATGCAATTAGGTTTCGTTAATTTTAAATCTCTTATTTATTAATGTGAAGTGTTCTAAATTTTGTTTGCGAAACTCTTTATGCATTATGTATTTTCTTTTGTAATTGATAGTTTGTTTATGAAGCGGGTTGGTTTTAAAATTAGAAATATGTGTGTTTATGTTGCCAATATGTAATGAACCATAGTGCATATATTTTTGTGTTCATTTTCAATGGGTATCTTCAATCGTTATATTTTATTTGCATATCAGATTGTTTATTGGTTCATTGTTGAATGTAATGTGAGTTTTGCCACCTTTATAATGTAAATCTTTGCTTTCTTCATGTGTTTGGTTTGCTTGATTACATGAAAATTCGAGAGGGGGATGAAAAGATTGAAACTGATGGTGCTAATTATGAACTTAAGACGATGAGATGCTTAAGAGTGGTTAAGCATGGAAAAAGAGGAAAAGAATGTAGTTTTGAGAGAGGAGTTGATGGAAGAGAAGGAAGAGGAAGGAAGATGTGGTTGATGACATATAAAGGGATAATAAGTTGGCTATACATATTAGTTAATTGGGTGGGGTTTAATTAATATGTCATGGCATTCTGTTTGAAATAACGGAGATAGACTAACGTGAAATTTTTTAAAAGCTTTGAAAACTCAATTGAAAAAAATGATCGTAGAAATTGATTGAAAATTTTAAAAAGTTATAGGACTTGTGGGGTTATTATCCCTTTTTTTAATTTACTAATTTATAGAAGAATTTTTAATAATCTGTCAATGATATTAACTAATGGATAAATTATTAAAACCTCTATGAGATTTACTCAAACATATTAGTAGATCTCTCATTTTTATAAATACACTATGACATCCTTGATGTTTATTTTTCTTACATTAATTAGTCTTTCGATTAATTTTGTTACTAGTTTATGGACTAAAGTGTAATTCTCTAATACAAATTATTTTCTTCTGGTCCATGAAATTTTATATTTCCAACATTTATACCTTTTTTACTTTTTTAATAATTATAGCATTTTAAAAAAATTTCACTGGTAAAAAATAAAATTACTTATTTTAATTTTAATATTTTAAATTAAAAATATAAATATAAGTGTATGTGGCAGGGTTCAACGTGCACCTAGTGTCTGGCGACCACGGTATTATGTGGGCTCAGAGTCCACTAGGAATACAACTTAGGCCTTTTGACAGGCTTTGGTTTGAGAATAAAGTCGCCACCCGAGTGAAATCTGAAACATTTTTACAGCAACTGGATCCCATGGAGGGAGCCCAGCAGCCGTCCTCAGAGATTGGGTCCGAAAACTGGGTATGGGCTTCGGAATGGCCTCCGTTTGTATTTTGTGTTTTATTATTTTTAATTATTTAATTATCTCTTTATTTACATGCAAATGGTTGTTTTAATCTAAACAATTTCAAAGTTTTACAATTAAACCCATGATTGCTAATTAGTTAATTTTCATGCAATTTAATCCTTGGTTCATACATTCATACATTCACATGAATTCAAAATAAGATAACAAGACAATAATCAAAACAATCAAAATTAAAAGCACACACACAGAAATGAGAGAGGAGAAATGAATTACGTTCTTTTTACATGCAGAATAAATAAATAAATAAAAATAAATCGTAACTTAAATAAACTAAAACTAATATTAAATCTAGTAATCCGTGAGCTATTCAATGTTTATGCATGCAACACAAATCATAGGTTAAATTTTCCAAAAAATAAACAACCTACAGAAAGATATTAAAAAAAGTTAGTACGAAATAAAAACAATCAATAATCAAATTCTAACTTAATTAATTAAAAGAAAAATTAAATCTAAAATTAATTAAAAAAATATTTCACAATACCAAATAACCCAATTAAATTAATAAATAACTATTTAAAATAATATTTAAATCATGCATGCCTAGCAAATAAAATCACAATTAAATAATAAAAATATTACACAAACTATAAGCAAGCCAACAATAAATAATTATAAAATAAAATAAATAAATAAAGTAGAAACAAATAAAATAAATAAATAAAGCAGAAATAAATAAAATTTTAAAATACCAAATAAAAATTAAATAGAAAGAAAAATAAAATAAGATAAAATAAAATAAAAAAATGAAATAACGTCAACAGTGCCTAGGAACGGTGCCATGCACTGTTGACAAATAGGAAAAAAATTGGTTGATGGGCCATCGGCCCATCAGCAAAAAAAAAAAAAGAAACAGAGAAGCACCGCCTCAATAGCAAAGAGGCGGCGCCTCTTTTAAATTTTTTGCAATATAGGCGACACCTCTATAAAGAGGCGTCGCCTCTAAATTTCTAGTGTCAAAAAAATTTTAAAAAAATAAATAAAAAAAAGATGGTGAATTTTACCCAAAATAATTTTTACTCTTAGAGTCCGATTTTGAATGCCTCTAGCTCTGGAAGTGCATGAATTTTAACCCTCTACCACTTTTTTCTTATTTTTTTTATTTTTTATTTTTTTGCTCTGATTTTTTCTACTGTTTTTCTTTCCAATTTTTGTTTCTCATCCTTTTCTTCACCAGCCTCCAAAGTCCATATTTATCGACGTTTTTAGGGTATTGAAACCCATTAATTCCCATGCTGAAGAACGTGGAGCGATCCACATTCTGCCATTATTTTTTTTATAACCGTCCGTGAAGAGGTGACGCCTCTATTTTTTTTTTTTTTTTGCTTAGTGTTTGGGCTTAGTTTGGTAGGTTTGGTTTGATGGGTTTAGTCTAGTGGGTTTGGAGGGTGTGTTTGGGTCTCTCATAAATGGATCTCTCATAAATGGGTCATAATCCAATTCCTTCACTGAGTTGGATTTATATATCATTTCATCATTGGGCTTTTACCTCATGGGTCGGGCTAAAACTATGTGTCTACAGTTTACGGCGTCACCTCTATTTCAAAAAATTTAAAAGAGGCACCGCCTATTTACTATTGAGGTGACGCCTCTCAGTTTTTTTTACTGATGGGCCGATGGCCCATCAACCAATTTTTTTCCATGTTTGTCAACAGTGCCATGCACTGTTGACGTTATTTCATTTTTTTTATTTATTTTATTGTTTTATTTTATCTTATTTTATTTTTCTTTCTATTTTATTTGTTATTTTAATATTTTATTTATTTCTGCTTTATTTATTTATTTACTTATTTTATTTGTTTCAACTTTATTTATTTATTTTATTTTATAAATATTACACGCAAATAGATGTGTAATATTTTTATTTTATTTTTTATTTTTATTTTTTAATGGTGATTTTATTTGCTAGGCATGCATGATTTAAATATTATTTAAATGGTTATTTGTTAATTTAATTAGATTATTTGATATTGTGAAATATTTTTTTAATTAATTTTAGATTTAATTTTTCTTTTAATTAATTAAGTTAGAATTTGATTATTGATTTGTACTAACTTTTTTTAATATCTTTTTGTAGGTTGTTTATTTTTTTGGAAAATTTAACCTATGATTTGTGTTGCAGGCCTAAACATTGTATAGCCCACGTGTTACTAGATTTAATATTAGTTTTAGTTTATTTGAGTTATAGTTTATTTTATTTATTTATTTATTTTGCATGTAAAAAGGATGTAATTCATTTATCCTCCATCCTTTTCTTTGTGTGTGCTTTTAATTTTTATTGTTTTCATTATTGTCTTGTTATCTTATTTTGAATTGATGTGAATGATGTATGTGAATGTATGAATGTATAAAACAATGACCAAATTGCATGGAAATGGACTAATTAGCAATCATGGGTTTAATTGTAAAACTTTAAAATTATTTGGATTAAAACATCTATTTGCGTGTAAATAAAGGGATAAATAAGTAATTAAAAATAACAAAACACAAATGAAGACCGATCACAAGGTTGGGTGGGCCATTAGAAAACTCATACCCAATCTCTGAGGAAGGCTGCTGGACTCCCTCCGTGGGATCAAGTTGCTGTAAAAGTGTCCCGAATTTCACCCGAGTGGCAACTCCATTCTCCAACTAAAACCTGTCAAAAGGTCCAA
This sequence comes from Macaranga tanarius, assembly GCA_949673435.1. Taxonomy (NCBI): domain Eukaryota; kingdom Viridiplantae; phylum Streptophyta; class Magnoliopsida; order Malpighiales; family Euphorbiaceae; genus Macaranga; species Macaranga tanarius. The sequence continues at coordinate 19,687 of CATIWO010169905.1, forward strand.
GTTGTATTCCTAGTGGGCCTGAGCTCGCACAGTACCGTGATCACCGGACACTTGAGCGCGCGCTGAACCTTGCCGCCTACAATAAGTTTTTATATAAAATATTTCTTGTATTTTAAATTAAAAATATAAATTTATATATACATATTTAAATAATTTTAAATTTTAAATTTTAAAAATGAGAAAACAAATTAAAAATTATAATAATACTACTACTTTTCACAACCAAAATGCATCATTTCACCCCTGAACTTTACCCTTTTAGTCGATGACACCTCTCAACTCTCAAATCAACCAATAACACATTTAAACTTTTATTTTGAACCTATTTGACCCCTAACATGATAAAAATAATCATGTGTCTTAACAACCTTATGTGACATGAAAAAGATGTTAAGTTGGATTACAATTCATTTCTTTCTAATACAAAAAAAAAAAAAAAATCAAGATGCTGAGTTGGATTACAACTCATTTCTTTTTAATACTAAAAAAAAATCAAGATGCTGAGTTGGATTACAAATCATTCTTTCTAATACTAAATAAACCCTAGATTGAAAAAAAAAAGTTAAAAAAATCCCTTCAATCACTAATCTTAATTCTTCATTATAAATTTTTATCGTCACCTCCGCCTATCTTCACTTGCAATGGCAGTGGTACTGGTTTCCTTTCATCGTATCCTTAGCTCAACAACTACACCTCTATAAACCTTTTCATCCCTCTAATTAACTCATTTGAACCTAAACTATAAAAGTCTCTGATATATAATGCAAGAACTACAGTTACTCAAAAATTGAGTTTTGCAAAATTTGTAAGAACAAATAATAGAGTGGCAATTATCATTTGTATATGTAAAAAATAATAAAGATCATTATATGATAGTCGGAAAGTACAACTTTAACATTATCTTCTCACTTCGGTAATACAAAGATGTCATTTTGTCACTATATATATATATTATGTTAAATGTAATAATGGTGTTAAAAATACCAAAATGGGATTTGTTTTAATGCATGAGAGGCTACTTTGCCCAGTGCGAAAAGAGAGAAATGTAGTGCTGATGATGTAAAGACTGCTTTGATAGAGGCTAATGATGTAGAGCCTATGAGTCTGTACAATGAATTTATCTATTATAGCTCTAGCTTTTTCCTATAGCTGCTAACATACAATGGTATATTGAGCAAAACCTACAGGGAATAGTTTCGCTAAGACTATAAACATGGTGCTATTGGCAAAAAAGAGGGTAAGCCCAAATAGAACCACAAATCGTATAAATCCTTTTTTGAATGTATGTTGCACATTATTTTCTCTCCTCTCAAACTTATATACTTAATTTCCAAAATTGCCATGAAATTTCTACTTTGTTTTCTCTCAATTCCCAAAATTCCTAGAATTATGCTCACCACATGTTTGATATAATGTCAAAGACGAAATTTTTAATATTTTTTTAAATTTTGGAGTTAATTTTGATATTATTTATTTTTTCTTTAGTTTATTGCTATTTTTATAAAATCAAATGGTGTTCATGTATGAAAATAACGGAACCTTTAGTAAGAATGATAATGGTTTAGACAGTGCATGAATGGCAAGAGCTGGTGATGGTGGTCCAATGGATGACAAAAATAAGAAGAGAAAGATAAAATATTCTATTGTAAACTTGATTTTGCTTTCAAAATGACAATTTAATTATTATTTTTATATATTTTATTATTTATATATGTGTGTTAGCAATTTTTTTTATCTTTACTTGCTCTAAAACGTGTGATATTCATGCAATTATACACTCTGGCAAGCCATAGACCACCATGCATTATTAAAAAAATATAGTTATTTAAACTGTATTTTTAAATTATAATTTTATCATAATATATACATAGATAACACATATATGTTTTTGAATTTTTTAACTTACTATAAAAAATAGATTTATTACTTAGTAATAGTAAAATAAAAAAGGAAAAGAAAAGTAAAAGTAAAAGAATGTAACATCCGTGTCCTAGAGCCGGATTATTTTGGATTAATGATAATTAAGAAATATTAATTTATATTAAATGAATATTAATTGGAGTTAATTGCCATTATTTTGAATGGATAATTAAAAAAAGTGATTATAGTATATTAATTTGAAAATTTATAAGGTTGATTATATAGTATTAAATCAAAGCTGCTAAGAGTTTATATTATTTTTGTTGTGAGAAATAAAGGAATAAATTGTAAGACATTAAAGTTGGATTTAATTGAATAAAGTTTAAATGATGAAATTGGAAAGCAAAGCAAAGATTAAGGTGTAAAAAATGGAAGTAAATGAATCAAGAAAGAAAGAAGAAAAATAAGAAGGATCAAAGAGAAAAGAAGGATGAAGAGTTGTTGGTTGCTACAGTGGAAAGCATGGTGGAAGAAGAAGAAGGAAATGGTAGAAGCAAAAGAAAGAGAAAGAAAAGAGGGTAGCTCACTACTAGACTGCAACGATTTACCGACGAAAATTAGCGACGGACAGTTTTCCTTCGCTAATTCTCGACGGATTAGCGACGGATACTGATTACCGACGGATGTAAATCCGTCGCCAAATTTTGCGACGGATTGAACATCCGTCTCTAATTTTAGCGACGGATTTGAAAATCCATCGCTAACATTAGCGACGAAAGTGAAATCCGTCGCTAATTTTAGCGACGGAAGTAAATTCCGTCGCTAAATTTAGCGACGGAAGTAAATTCCGTCGCTAATTTGTTAACATTATTAAAACAAATTATTAATTTTTGGTATTATATGAATAATTCTATTAATTTTATTAATCACCATAGTACTAAATTTCAATATTAAATAATATAGTTCTAATTTTCTATTAATACAAATTAACCACTATTTATTATGTTATTACTATAATATATTATATTAATTAATTTTTTTAATTTAATATATAAAATATAATTTAATTTTTAAGTAATTTTATTACAAAACTATGTAATTTTAATTTTAATGTTATTAAATCAAATATAATATGAATGAAAAAACTAACGTATGATGTTAGTACCATTAGTTTTAGTATTATTATATGATTTTAAAACTAATATTTTTATAAGACTATGTAAAACTAGTACTTCTATTAATTATTAAATATCAATTAATTGCTAACTATTGAGTATTAATTAAAGCTAAAATGCTTAGTGAATAACTATGTACATAGTTTAGTATATAATACTATAA
>CATIWO010169914.1:0-15639 GCA_949673435.1 Macaranga tanarius
ATGAATGAAGAAATGAGATACTCTTATGATAAAGCCTTATGTGCAATGAATGAGTTATGATCTATAGGTTGTGTTATAAATCGTTGATGATGGTATGAGTATGCTACAAGTGGATTACTAATTAAATACCATATAAGGTTATTATATGCATTATGAAATGTGTAATTGGAGGTGGAATGAGCATTATGTGTTACCTACTAGGTGATGGAATATGATGGGAATATGGAATGTTGCTATTGGAAATGTGATTGATGTTATATGTGCATTTCAAGTGTGGAATATGATGAGATGTATTGATATGTGAGCTCTATATATAAAATATGATAATATATGAGCTCTGTGTGTGTGTGATTATGATGAAGCATTACTTACTGTGATTGTTAATTTCAACAACGTGATTATGTTGTGCCTTATGTGAATGTGAATTTGAAGAGAATGTGAGGAAGGTGAGGTATACGTGTGATAGTTGTAACACCCATATTTTTAGATGCACTGTTCATGCATATTATTTTCATGTCATGGGAAGTAGAGTTATGGATTACATCTAAGTGGGGCATGTACATGTTGGTAGAGAGGGACCTTTTTATAAGATAAGTTTGGACTTATTTGTCAAAATAGAAAGTTATGAATTATTATATAATAATCCTATTTTAGTAAGGGGGTGGATGGTTATTGTAGAGATAATTGTTGATAATTATCTAACTTCTTATTATTTTATTCTTTATTATGTTTATAGCTTTTAATTAATGGACACCTTAGGGGGCATTTGGAGAGATGTGATCGGTGGGTGTATTTTGTGTGTGTATATATGTTGTATGTGTAGAAAATTTTGGGGGTAGAAGAGAAGAGAGTGTTCTTGAATTTCTTGGGAGATTTTGATAATTTTTTATACATCTATCAAGGATTTTGAGGAGCTATAGGGGATCTAGAAGTTGTTTGAGCATCATTTTGGTAAGTCTTGCATTTATTTGTGATTATTTAAATTTAGGTTTTGATGTTATAATTTGGGTTCTGTTTTTCCATTTTCATCAATCTTAGTATTTTGATCATATATTAAGTTTTATACTTCTGATTTGAGCAAGGTTTAATGCTCTGGAAACGTCAGAGTGTTCTCTACAACTTTTATGTTTTGGCCCTGTGTTGATTTTACTGTTAAGACTATCTGATTTGGCCCGACATTTTCTTGCTCAACCTGTCAACTTTGTTTTGCTTGGAATTGCTAAAAAATCTATAATTAATTCTATAAATGTCCAAATTGAGAAATTCTATTAAAATTTGAAGTAGACTCGTAGGAATAGTTTCAGTAATATTTTCATGATTTTTGAACATGTGTGTGAATTATTTGGATATATTGAACCTTAAGTATCAAGTTGCATTTTGTTGAGTTGGATGCAAGAGTCATGCTTGCTATTTTGTATTGATGTATGATTGTGTGTAGGCATTGACAAGAATATTGGAGGCACTACTCACTAGGGGAGCTTTGCTTTTGAAGGAGTTGAATCACTTGTATGTAAGTAATTATTAATATAATGATATATATATTAAATCTCTTAAATATAAGAATTATAATACTATGAATGATTTGGACAAGTATGTGATGTGGTATGAATGATACATATAATATGTATATATTATGAGAATGTTGAATTGTGTTGAATTAATTAATTGAATATGGTATGAAGTGAGATATGAATATTGAAATATGAATTATGTATGTTACGTGGATTGATTGAATATAGGTGAGGAATATATGATGAGATATGAAATGGCCATACGGATTGTGAAATATTGACTTGTGATTGAATGTGGTTTGAGATGAGATATGACAATTAAGATATGAATGTATATGAGAATGTGGCTTAATTGAATATTGTTAAGGAATATGTGTGATAGTGGGGCTGACCCGGGAAGATAGTCTCCACTGATTGTAAAATCTGGAACTGAGCCGGGCGGATAGTTCCAGTGATGGTCACATGAGAAAAAGATAAAATGTGAGATGGACAAGCTGAGCCGGGCATATAGCTATACAATAATTTATATGTGAGGATGTGAGACTACGACTGAGCCGGGCGGATAGTCTCAGTATATGATTACTTGTGATAAATGCACATGTGATGTGGTTCCAGCCAGAAACCAAATTATGTTGTGTTATTAATGAATGAATTCTATTTCCATATGACTTATATGATTGTTGTTTTACATGGTTGTGATTATGAATTGATATGTGATCGAAGTGCTTTTATATGTGCATTAAATCTTGTATATTTTATATATAGGTTTCTCATAAGTTCAATAGATGATTGGTATGTGTTGGAATGAAAGATATGAATTATGGTTGAAATCTCGATTATTAATCCTTGTTATATTTATTTGCTTAATTAGTTCTTGAGGAGTGTGATTATTAATTGATATAGTTGTGATATGTATTAAGAATGCTTTAATACATAAGCTAAGTTTGTATACCTTGTGAATATGTTTGGTATGTGTGGGGATCTTGGTTATTAAGCACTATATATATATATATATATATATATATATATATATATATATATATATATATATATATATATCATTTAATTAGTTCTTGAGAAGTGATATATATATAGTTATATTAGTAATTGCTTATTGAGTCACAAGCTCACTCCTTTGCATTTTAGAAAATAGTTAACAATTGAGACTTGCATTGATAGTGAGTTCTGGAGGCCTAAGGTATGCTTGGTGAATTCGTCCCCATCCTCATTTGTCATGCACCATTTGCATTTTGAAATAACTATGAGCATTTGGGCATTTTGTTATGGTTGTATTGAGATTGCACTATGTGATGTGCATTGAAGTAAGGGTTGTGATGTATATATGTGTGAATTGTGAAGTTAATGTATACGGTTGTGTATTTACCAACTTTATGTATGTTATTTGGTTGAGTATTTAAGAAATACATATTGTGGTAATGTTTATGAAGCATGTTTTGTGAGTGCACTGTTATTAGAGATTCATTTTAGCAGGTTTCGGCCAGAGCAGGGATGGGCTGCCTCCAGCCACTGGCGGGTGCCAGTGATTGGCGAGCTCCAGTCCCCCTGGCTGTCTTCAGCCATTGGCGAGTGCCAGTGACTGGCAACACCAGTCCTCTGGCGCAGCCGTATATATATAAAAAAATTATTATTCAATTATTTCACTTGCTTATATATATGTAATTATATGTTTAGTAATGATTATACATGGCATGTATTATTGTCCTTGAAAGAATTTTAATGAATTCATTTGGACACGTGTTATGGGTCTCATAATAATGGGGCTGAGCCGGGCGGATAGCCTCCACTGATTGTGAGATCTGAGACTGAGTTAGACAGATAGCCTCAGAAGTGGCCACATTTAAAATATAAATTATGAGATATAGGAAAGCTGAGCTGGGCGGATAGCTACCTAAAAATTATATGAGAATGTGAGATTTGGGACTGAGCCGAGCGGATAGTCTCAATATGTGGCCACTTGTAAAAAATATAATTGTGAGGAATAAGCCCAAGATGGCTATGTGTAAGGAAAACGTGTGACGATGGTTCCGGCCGGATACCAAATAATGATGTTGAGAAATGAATGCTTGAGTTCTGGTTTATATATGAATCTTGATAAGATGTTATTTTATATAATTGAGATGAATGCAGATATTAAACAAAATACTGAAATATGGGATTATGTGATGGGAACATTCTTAGTTATTGCTTATAATTATACTCTCCTACTTGAATTGATAATTATGAATATTTGAAAGAATGTTTGCAGGTGCACATATGAATATATGTTCTTTTGTTTATATGAATTGAATGTGTACACATAGTTATAGAACAAGGGAATGGATATACACAGGGAATGTCATGAATATAAGTTAAATTTAATATACTTTATGTATATTTTCTGTATATGTTTGAGGGAAGAGGGTGTTTAGGATTAAAGTTATGAATAAGGGAAATGTATTTGGAACCATGGACTCAAGTGAAGGTTTGAACTTCACTATCAGTGAACAACGAATAACTAGCAAACAGTCTACCTATAGGCACTGGCAATCGCCAATCATTGGCGCTCACCAGTGACCTCACCTGTCAGCAACGACTGGTGATTGCCAGTCAATGGCGAGCGCTAGTCTCTCTGGACAACTTCTAGACGGTTGCTTTTAGGTTAATGATTATTTGTTGGTTTAATGTTAAGCTTAATTAGTTCATGAGAAGTTATATATATGTATTATATTAGTGATTACTTGCTGAGTCACAAGCTCACCCCTTTGCATCTATATTTTTTAGGATAAGTGATAGTTGAGTCGAAGTTTACATGCAATAGAGATATCAAGTGGGCCAGTGATGAGTCCAGTGTATGCATAATTAGATGTTGCTATCATTCATGCTTGATGTTTGTATTCAAACATTATTTTATGTAATGTATACTTAAATGTAAGTGCTGAAACATGTATTCTATTTGTGAAAAATTTTGATTGTGCCACGTGTTTAAGTGTTTGTTGGGAGTGTTACATTATTTAACTAGTTCTTATGAGATTGGAGCTTTTTGCTAAATATTTTACGCTAAATATTTTTGATAATTATGTACAACTATAAGTTTAGTAGCTTTCAATTTAATGTTGTACATTAAGAATAGCATATTATGGATATTATTGTTTTATTAAATATTTTATCAGTTGCTCACTAGGTAATTTTCCTATGAAATTACTCACCATTGTATTTTAAAATTATTTTCAGACTAGTTAGACTTAGCTTATCGAAGAGATGGCTGCATATTAGGCGACTATGGTCTATGAGATTACAGAGGCAGAGACTTTAGTTCGATACATCGTGTGCCATGATACCGACACAGAGTTAGTCTTCAGGATTATGGTCCAGCCCATAGGGACGGAGGTTCGACTGTTTGCTATCAGAGATGAGCATTTAGACGATATATGTACGACCTTCTGTGTCTTCTATGCTACCTCCACCGATGTCCAAGCCACCCTCTCGTGGGTGTAATGCAGTGATAGTCACCTGCATCCTTTTTGGCTTTTTGCAAGAGGCCATTATACACCCTTTGTGCTTCCATTAAGAGATACTTTTTGAGCCTAGAGACTAGAGAGGTTGAGTGGGTGTGGCCTAGAGATGTAGCTGTCATGTTTCTACCACCACCATAACGTCGGCTCAGGATTCCAACCTGACCATAGATACTTATGTTATTAAGTTATTTTTATTGGCATCTAGTACTCTTTTATTTATACATAAGTTGTATATATTCTTATTTTGTTATATGGTGATGTAGTACTGATATTTCATATTTATGTGATGTTATTATATTATAAGTATCTCTTGCCATCTGGTTATATTCAGGTTATATGGTTATAGATAATGTATGACAGGAAGGTTAATATGGTGGTTGAAGTTGTTCAAATGCATCTGATGATAGCATATTAAAAATCCGCCAACATATACTTACTTACTTTATAAGTTGTAGTGAATAGCATTTCATGGGATTTTCGGATAGGTTTGTTAACAATATTTACCATCTATATTTGTTGATGACAATTGAGTACTTTTAAATTATATTGTTAAGAGATTATGTCTGGTTTACAAGGTAATATTCCTATTACTATGAATTTTTTAGTTAAGTATACTAAGTGAATTGGTGGTAGTTGGGGTGTTACAATGTGACAGGTTATATAGTGAAAAGTGGATCACAGAGCTATTGAGTCAGCATTCAAGCCACCATCAAATGATCAAAAGTACCACCCTGGTAAAAAATTAATGAGTTCATATATTTAATCATAAAAAAAGTTTGATCACGAAAATAAAAAATTTAAAAAGTTCAAACACCAATTGTGCAATTTTTCCATTATATTATATTCAACATTAGGAAGATTCATATAGAGTAAAATACACATCTAATTTACTTGGGGGACTTAATTTTTATAATTTTTATTATAAATATTTTTTGTGATTATCATATTTAATTTTATAGATTTTTTTATTATATTTAGCATTGGATGGATCCAAAACTTTTTTATCAGGTCAAGAAATGATCACATATATATGTGACAATGTTAAAAATATTGCTAGGTAAATTTCATATAGTCTCAAATTACTGCTTAACTCATTAAATTTAATCTTAACGATTTTTTTTTGAAATAATCATAACCAAAAAGTTCAAATAATTCTTTTACTAGTTTTATACTGTTTTTTTTTTATCAAGAATAAACTTTCAAATTATCCAACTAGGTAATGCTTAATATGTTAATTGTGATTAAAAAATGCCAGCCACTTTCTCCTTTTTAGCTTTTTATTATCTTCTTTCTATTATATTGTCATGTAGCATAATAAATACAAACAATATGATCAAAAGATTAAATAATATTTTTAAATTTTATAAAATTATGTGGCTCTATATTTATTAGTTATTGATTTTTTTTTCTCAAAACAATCCAACAAAATTATTTAATTATTAAATTTTATTTACTTGCTCAAAAATTCAATTACTTTTTTAAAGAGAAAACTTTATAAATTACTACAAAAAGAAAAATTTTAAAAAAATTAAATTTATTGTTAATAAAAAATGAATAAATTATAAAAATTATATGACTTTAATGGATCTTTTACTGTAAATTTACTAAAATATAATTTTAGCAATTTTTGGCTGATTCATACATGTAATTAAATAAAAAATTAAATATCAAAATAGTAAAAGTTAATAAATTCAGACATTATTTATGCATTTTTTCATTTTAAAATTAGCCAACAATGTTTTTAGTTATTCATTAATATTTTTCCTTTCTTTTTTTTTTCATTAATGAATCTCAAAAAAGTTTTATAAATGAACTAACATTAACTTATATAGATAAAAAAAAACTATAAATAAATAGAATAATAATTATTTAAAAACACAATTATCAAAGAAGTAGAAAGTACCGAGAATTATTTCTTTCAAACTTCGAATGTAATTTGTCATTGATTTATTTTCTTGCATAGAGAAATTAACAAAAACAAAGAATGATATTTTTTTAAAAAAAAAAGAATAAATACAATGAACGATATTAAAAGAGTTAATCAGTAGTTAAATGAGTATTTATTTTACAATAATCTTTTATAATTTTTTTTACCTTTTTTAATTATTTTTTTAAAGTGAAATATTTGACATTATCCTTTTATACATATTATTGTTATTAGTACATGAACCTATTTCTCGATTAAAAGAAAAAAGAGAATGTATGTAACATTAAAAGAAAATGGTAATGACTTGTGGAGGGAGATGAATTTAAGCAATATTAAAGTTAATTGTTGACTAGATTTTTTTTAAAAAAAATAAATGTAGATAATTAAATATATGTGTTGTAATATTATTACTATAAACCAAAATAAATCATGATATTTATTTTTTTATAAATAATTAATTTTAAATAATTTTAAATTTATTTAAATAATGAATCAAGATAAAATTATATTTTTTTTACGTAATCAATATTTAACTAAAGAAGTTATTTATATATATATATAACTAAGTATAACATATTATAAGATGTAAGGTGAGTTATTTTGTATAGATACAAAATATTTAGGCTTAATACATAACCAGCCCCCTGAACTTATCACGATATTTCACTTTGGCACCTCAACTTTCACTTTTGCCATTTAAACCATTGAACTCGCCAAATACAACATTGTTAAACCACTCTCTGCCCAAGTGGCATGGAACGTATATTTACATGCCAGTGAGCGCGTTAATGAACAATTGAACGTTGGTATTAATGAGGAATGGCTATTTTCAGGTGGTCAGCTTCTCTCCATCGCCATTTTTGAAGCTCCTCTTCTTGCTTTTCTTTATCTTCTCTTCTATCTTCATTTTCAAATAATCCTTTGTTTTTTTTTCTTATTTTTCTTTGCATTGAGTTTATTTGAATTGGTAAGGCAAACACCTGTAAGTGCATTACCATTTGCACTAAAATGCTCAAGTGAAGAGCAATTAGCAATTGCAGAAGGCAAAGTCCCTACTAAAAGATTATAATCCAACCATAAAAACTGCAGATACTAAAGCTGACCAAAGGTAGCCGGAATAGGACTAAAGAACTAATTATATGAAAGATTGATGAGTTGAAGCCGAGACATGTTAGAGATGTCTTCTGGGAGTGTGTCGATAAAATTATTGGAAGAAAGATCCAAGTAAACCAAGTTTGGAGGAAGATTATTACTAAAGATTTGACCAGAAAGATGGTTTTGAGCTACATTAAGCACTTGAAGCCTAGTGAGATTAGTGAACTCTGGTGGAAGAGTACTAGAGAGTGAGTTGTACTGCAAGAACATAGCACGTAAGAGAGTGCATTTGGATAGAGAAGAAGGAATAGTTCCATTGAAAGAGTTTGATCTTAGACTTAATTTACGTAGCATTTGCAAGTTAGATAAATGGTCAGTGAGTGTACCACCGAGTTGAAGATTAGGAAGACGGAGTTCAGTGACTCGGTCATTTGTACAAGCAACTCCACGCCAGTCACAAGGAGCTGAAGGTGTAGAAGAGTCCCAACTGTTTAAAGCCCCAAGTGGGTCATCAAGATTAAGCTTGAAAGACATTAAAGATTCGATTTCTACAAGATTTTCAGGGTTATGTTGGGTCTGGGCAGATGAAGAAAGAAACATAAAGAAAAGGGAGAGAAAAAAAAGTAGTCAGTCATCTTTAACATCAAAGCCATTTTTTGATAAAGAAAGAAAACATATAGAGACTAAAAAAAGAAAATGAGGGGTGTTAAAAGATAATGAAACAGGCAGATAAGGGGCGTATAGGTAGCAGAGGAAAAAGAAAAAGAAAGATGGGGTCGCCATGTGTAGAAGCAGAGTGGGTATGGTGTTTATTGCAGAAACAGAGAAGAAAGAGAGAATAGAAGAGACCCACATGCACAATAACAACAAAATACTTCACATATCACTTCTCTACTGCAAGTCGCCGAACCTTCTACCTTTTGCCTTTCAACCCTTCGATAAACCCTTTGTCAAATTGTAACACAATGTGAAAATAATTCAAGTGAGTGCCTTTGATTGTTCTGGTGGCTTTCATTCCAATGCCCTTGCTGCAATTTCTTTCACCTTTCAAAGCTTTTCAAAGTATGGAAAGTAAATTTTTTGATAATCGATTGTAACTAATCTAGCATTTAGGTTTCAATTTCAGTAGCTATTTTAGTATTTTGATTGAGATGCAACAAAAGCAGGGCTCCTTTCACCGTCATTTTTCACTAACTGTAACATGTTGTCAGTGCGTGTAAATATCACGTGGTTCGATTGTTTCAAAATGCGCAGAGAGTGATTTAACAATGCTGTATTTGACGAGTTCAGTGGTTTAAATGGCAAAAGTGGAAGTTGAGGTGCCAAAGTGAAATATAGTGGCAAGTTCAGGGGGCTGGTTATGTATTAAGCCAAATATTTATGGCTCGTTACAGTACACATAGAAAAGTAATTATTTTGTGCGCACTGTAGCAATAGAGTAATAAGTAATTTGAATTGGGGGCAATAAATAATTTTTAGCGATGATGTGGATTGTGGAGGGAAAAAACTTGTATACAAATGAAAAAAGGGATTGTTCCCTATCTCCGTTGCCTTCACCGTAAATTCCTTATATTAAGGAGTCTATACAAATCAAATTAAAACTATTATATTAATATTTATTTAATTAATCATTGATACATATTATTTTTGGACTTAAAGACTTATTATAGCTGCACTTAAAGACCTATAATCATTGATGCATATCATATGTGTTAATATATAAGGATAATAAATTATAATGAAATAAGTTCTAATTCCATTTGTATATAGGGGTGAGCAAAAAAAATCAAAAACCGACTAAACTGAACCGAACCGAATGGTTCGGTTCGGTTTCAGTTTTTAAAAATATATAACCGACTGGTTTAGTTCGGTTTCAGTTTTCAAGTTAGAAAACTGAAAATAACTGAACCGACCGACTCACATATATATTTATTATAAAAATATTAAATAAAATATATTAATTAGAAAAATTATACATAAATATTAAAATTATAAATAAAAAATATTTTTTAGTTATATAATTAAAGAATAAGCTTAAAAAATTATACAATTATAAATAAAAAATAAAAATTTTATTTAAAAAATAAAATCAGTTAACCAACTGAACCGAACCGAGTTGGTTCGGTTGAATTCGGTTTTCCTCTGGTTCGGTTCGGTTTCAGTCAGAATTCTTCCTTGGTCGGTTTTGGTGGTTCTTTGACCAAACCGACCGATGCTCACCCCTATTTGTATATATACAAATATGTATACCATAGTAAGAGCCTATATTAAGAAAAAGGCTATTATTGAAAATTTTAATTTTCCTTAACTTATATTAAAAATACTAACTATTTACTAAAACAAATGATTCATTATTAAATAACGGTTTCCATTTGCATATATACAAATATGTGTACCATAACAAGAGCTCATATTAAGAAAAAGGCCATTATTGAAAATTTTAAATTTTTCCTTAAGTTATTGAAAATTTTAACCATCTACTGAAACAAATGATTCATTATTAAATAAGTAGTTCCAGTTGACATACTAATTAATATATATTTTTTAAGGAATAAGGGTCAATTTGGCCTCTAAACTTTTCTTTCAAGGTCAAATTAGATCTTTTCCACTTTTTTGGGTCAATTTAGCATTGAACTTTGCCATAAAAGTCAAATTGGCCCCTAAAGGTTACACTTAGCTCCTTTATTTTTTGACATATTAACAAAAGACCCTCTATATATTTACAAATACCAACCTAATATTTTAAATAGTTTACAAATTAGTCCTTATTTTAGCAAACTAAATATTTTTAATTAAAAAATTAAAAAATTATTTTAAAAATTATATTGAAAATATCATTTATTTATAAATCATAAAATTTAAAATTTTAATAATATATTATACTAATATATCAATTTAGTTATTCACTAATAATTTTAGTAGTTTTGATAATATTAAATTTTTGTTTATTTATAATTTATTCTTAATTTTTAAAATTATATATGACACTTAAAGTTATCTATAGTTTGAAAATATAAATGCAAAATTTAATATGTATATTAATTTATTATTAACTTTCATAATTTTTAATGTTAAAGCAATAAAAATGTAATAATAAACTAAAACTAAAATTTTATAATAATAACAACAACAACAACAACAACAACAATAAGTTAGAAAAATAAATCATAATAATAATATAATTTATTAAAAATGAATTTTTTAATTAAAAATTTTTAGCTTATTGAAATAACGACTAATTTATAAACTATTTAAAACATTAGGGAGGTATTTGTAAATGTTTAGAGGTACTTTTGTTAATCTATCAAAAAATAAGGAATTAAGTTAATCTTTAAGGGCTAATTAAGCCTTTATCTCAAAGTTCAGTGCTAAATTGACCTAAATAGAGAAATGGAAGAATGTAGGGTTTTAAATAGAGAAATTGACCTCAAAGTGTGAATAGTAGTGTGAGATGAAATGGAAGAATGGAGGGTTTTAAATAGAGAAAACAAGTGAAAGATGACCATTGGATAAAAAAAAAATCAAGGGTGAAGGAAGTGGAGCCGTTGGTGTTTGAAGAAAAAAAAGAATCAAGGTGAACAAACAACTAGCTTGACCAGATTGCTGCTCACGGTCTGCTCGCGACCATGAGCGGCGATCATGAGGGGTGCGGCCTCTCAACAAGCATCAAGTGTCACGATCCTCCAACGGTCGTGACACAATTTCCGATTGGTCCCTCAGCTTTCAAAAAAGTTTCAATTGGCTCCAAAAAATATTGCAATTTAGTCCTTTTGGAGTAAATTGACAGATTTAAAAACTTTAAACTTGGGATAATTTTTGCTTAAAAAAATGGCAACTATATCAGATCATGCAAATGTCAAGGATCTTAGTCGACAAAGAATTATATTCGCTATTTAAATAATTTATCATTTGAATTAATTTCAATGATCAATTATTAATTAGCATTAGGGAATTAAATTCCAAACAAGAGTAATCATAACTAATACAAGTAATCACATAAGCACAAAATTATCAAGGCAAATCATTTTAAACTAGAACTATTTAGCATATTAAGCTTTTGCTTAATGAAGTTCAAACGTTCCTCATTAAGTGGTTTTGTGAAAATATCGGTTAGTTGGTTGCTAGTGTCTATAAATTCAAGAATAATATCACTATATTGAGCTTGATCACGTAAGAAATGGTGTCTAATATCAATGTGTTTGGTCCTAGAATGTTGAATAGGATTTTTGCTAAGGTTAATAGCACTTGTATTGTTATATTTAATTGGAATGTGATCAATACTAATGCCATAGTCCAAAAGTTGTTGCTTTTGCCATAAAACTTATGAGCAATAACAACTAACCACTACATATTCGACTTCGACGGTGGAAAGACAACTAAAGCTTGCTTCTTACTAAACCAAGATACTAGATATTAACTTAGAAATTGGCAAGTTCCGAAAGTGTTCTTTCTATCTAGAAGTCTACTGGCAAAGTCTGCATCCGAATAACTAATCAAGTCAAAGGTTGAACTCCTAGGGTACCATAGTCTTAAATATAATGTACCAATGAGATATTTCATAATTCGCTTAATGGTATGCAAATAAGATTCTTTAGGACTAGATTGAAATCTAGCACACAAGCAAGTAGCAAACATTATATCGGGCCTACTAGCGGTTAAGTAAAGAAGGAATCCGATCATACCTCTATATTTCTTCTCATTAATTGGCTTTCCATTTTCATCCTTGGAGAGTTTGGTAGTTGTACTCATAGGTGTTTTGCTAGCTTTGGCTCCTTTTATTTCAAACTTTTTTAGAATGTCTCTTGTGTACTTTGCTTGGTTGATGAAGATCCCATCCTTACATTGCTTGATTTGAAGCCCAATGAAGAACTTAAGTTCACCCATCATGCTCATTTTAAATTCTCCTTGCATAACCTTAAGAAATTCCTCACACAAGCAAGGATTAGTAGCACCAAATATAATATCATCAACATAAATTGCACAATTAGCAAGTTATTATTGAATTTCTTTTATGAAAAGTATTGTGTCAACTTTTCCTTTTGAGAATCCTTTCTCTAATGGGAAGTTGCTCAACCTTTCATACAAAGCTCTAGGAGTTTATTTCAATCCATATAATGCCTTGGTCAATTTGAACACATGGTTTGGAAATTCATGATTCTCAAAACTCAGAGGTTGTTATACATAAACCTCCTCTTGGATATAACCATTTAAGAAGGAATTTTTTACATCCATTTGAAATAGTTTGAAGTCTATATAAGATGCAAATGCAAGTAACATCCTAATGCCCTCTAACCTTGTAATGGGGGCAAAGGTTTTATCATAATCAATGTCTTCTTCTTGATTATAGCCTTTAGCCACTAACCTTGTCTTATTCCTAGTAATGACACCTTATTCATTTAGCTTATTTCTATACACCCTCTTAGTACCAGTAATAGGATAATTTTTAGGTCTAGGAACTAAGTTCCAAACCTTATTTCTCTCAAATTGATTAAGTTCCTCTTACATAGAAAGTAACCAATATTCATCTTCTAAAGCCTCACTGATAGACTTTGGCTCAATTTGAGAAATAAAGGCAAGGTTAACTAAAGGTTTAAAGGAAGATCTAGTAGTTACCCCTTTTGATGTATCTCCCAAAATTAGCTCATTAAGATGATCCTTCTTATAATGACAATCTTTTGGAAGCTCTATCTTTGGTGGGGATGCTTCTTAAATCTCCTCTTTTGATGGTTCTTTTAGTTCCAATGGTTTTAAGGCATCATTGTCTTCTAAGTTCATGTCCATGAAGTTACCTATAAAATCATCAACAACAACATAATCCTTTCTCGAATTAAGTGGGTTAGATTCATCAAATACAACATCCATGGACTCTTTAACCATTAGAGTTCTTTTATTAAAAACTCTATAAGCTTTACTAGATGTGGAATAACCGAGAAAAATTCCTTCATCTGCTTTGGAATCAAATTTCCTAAGATTTTCCTTAGTATTTAATATAAAGCATTTGTATCCAAATACTTATAGATATGAGATCTTGAGTTTTCTATTGTTTCATAGCTCATTAGAAGTTTTATTTAAGATTGGCCATTTGAAAACACGATTTGAATTATAACAAGTAGTATTTACGGATTCCGCCTAAAAGTATAGTGGCAACTTATACTCATGAAGCATGGTTCTAGCCATTTCAACCAAAGTTCTATTCTTCCTCTCAACTATCCCATTTTGTTAAGGTATTATAGGGGAAGAATAGTTGTAAGAAATACCATTTTTATTGCAAAAGGAGTTAAAAAATTTATTTTCAAATTCGTATCCATGATCACTTCTAATGCTAATAATACAAAATCCTTTTTCTTTTTGAACTTTTTTTGAAAAAACTTTTAAAAACATCAAAGACATCATTCTTATAAGATAGAAAGTACACCTAAGTAAATCTAGAGTAATCATCAATAAGAACAAATGTATAATGCATTCCACCTAAACTAGCTACTCTAGTTGGTCCAAATAAGTTCATATGTATTAGCTCAAGTGGCTTAGAGGTAGAGACTTTATTTTTGAGGTTGAATGATGATTTAGCTTGCTTCCTTTTTTACAAGCGTCACATATCTTGTATTTGATGAACTTGAGTTTGGGTAAACTATCCACAAGTTCATTTTTGCTAAGGTCATCAATTAATTCAAAATTAGCATGTCCTAACCTTCTATGTCACATCCATGTGTCATGAGAAATAGATATTAAACATTTATATTCCTTTTTTGCAAACATCATTTAAATCAATAACACATACATTTTCAACTCTTTCACTTTTAAAAATTACTTTGTCATCACTAAGGTTACTAACAAAGCAATTTTTAGGATAGAAGGTTACTTTATTTCTCATGTCACACAATTGACTAATACTAAGCAAGTTGTGTTTTAAGCCATCAACAAGTAAAACATGATGAATAGAGAGGGTTTCTGGGTTGTCTATCTTGCCAATTCCTACAATCTTTCCTTTAGCATTATCTCCAAAAGTTACACTACCTCCATCTTTAGTTTCAAGGGAAGTAAATTGGTTTTTATCTCTTGTCATGTATTTTGAGCATCCACTATCTAGGTACCATTGGCTTTTTCTCTTAGTGGAATTCAAGCACACCTATATAATAACAAATTAAGCATTCTTTTGAACCCAAACCTTAAGTGGTCTAGGTTGGTTAGTCTCATAGTAATCCAAAGGCAATAGTTGTAATTGCAATCTCCTACAATAGCATACATTGCTACTATGCACAAAAGTTATGCAATAAAAGCATTTTACATTTGCAAATCTATTGAGCCTAGATGCATATAAATATTTGACATTAGAAAATTACATAGATTCTCTATTATGTTATGACACCCGCTCCGCTAGCTGGTGAGCAGGTGTGACATGCTATACTGAGCTGGCTAGTGTTGGAATTAGAATTATAACATACTTATATTGCCAATAACTTATAGTAAACTGAAAGTAATAGTGCTATTATACATTATAAAAATCTCCTTTAGACATCCTTAGATTATATATATATAAAATCCACTATCTATTATCAAGACAAACTTTAAGATAAACTCCAAAAGACTATAA
>CATIWO010169934.1:0-10945 GCA_949673435.1 Macaranga tanarius
AAAGCAGTAAATAATTATATATATATATATATATATATATATATATATATGTTATGAAGAGAAGATGAATATTGTATATTGTACAGACCTCCTGCAGCGGGTTGAGAGTATAGATATTGTATATATATTATCATATATCTATTAAGAATACATGTTGTGGTTATTTAACCAAAATAAAATATTTATGTAACATTTTAGTTCAAGTTTATTAATTTATCTATTAGTTAGCATTATTTATTATTTTTTTAAATAGGTTATAAAATATTTTCTTATTATTTTATTTGTTGATAAGAAATATATATTTAATTAATAATATAAATTCCCGAACTGTACCGTTCCGAAAGAACCGAATCTTTGTACCGAACCGTACCAAAAAACTGGTACAGCACGGTATTCCCGTACCGAAAACTGGTACTGGTACTGGAGATTTTATTTTTAAAATTTCCGAAATATGGTACGGTATTGGAGAATTTTTTTTTCCCGGATTTATCCGGACCGTGCTCACCCCTAGCCCTGATAGTGTCAACAAAAATTTGCATGGTAAATAGCCAAAATTAAACAAGAAACCAGAATGAACAAAAAAACCAAAATTCAATTAAAATTTTACGATTGCATGCTTTTATTTTTAGCAATTCAATTCACATTCAATCATTATTGTCAAAATCGTGAATTAACTCGTACAGTTTTACAATTTTATGAGATAATTAAATGAGTTAAAAGTTTATAAAAATGTTACTAAGTAAAACCGTATTGAAATCACAATTTTAAAGAGTAAAAGCAAGTAAAATCGTGCTAGCTTACAAATTTATTTTAATTCTACTATTTATAGTTATACATTATTATATTTTTACACATACCTCCCTCAACATCCTTTTCCTCAAGTACATCAACTTCTTGGACATCGAACTTGTTGAGAAAAGTGTTGTTTCCATGATCATATAAATAACCACGCCTTTAACAAATCAAGCTCCATCGGACTACACTTGATCATTGGCAACTGGATAAACAAAAAGCAACTCATGGTTCATTGTCCAATTGCACATGGGACAAATCACGTATGGACGACCAGCCGCATTATGGTGGAACAGTTGACAAATGCATACCTTTTTGATCGAGATGTTCGTCATCATCATGCAGCAAAAGTGGAGCTTTAATGGCAATAATAGGATCTTTTGGGTTGAGGATGGAGCGTTTTGTCGGGACAATTACCAATTTAGTGTAGTTTAGAATTTTAATTCTTAAAATATATTTAAGTACATTTTGTTAGAATTTTTTTGATAGTAAATAATTTTATTAAGAGTTTTATATATATAGAAACTAATATTATTAATAAAATTTAAAATATATTTTAGAGAATCGGTTTATTTAATTTTTTAAAAAATTAATAAATAAAATAAATATAAAAAATTAACATTAATATATCTTATTAGAATATTGTAAATTTACATAAATAAATAACTTTAAAATTAAAAATTGAAAAAAAAAATAACCGAACCGAACCGGTTCAAACCGAATTAACCTCATGAAAATCGAACTGAAATTGAACTGAACCAAAACGCTACTCCCAGTAGCGTTTTTGCTCTCCCTTGTCAAATCATGCGTTTTTCTGACAAAAACGCTACTTCAAGTAGCGTTTTGCACAGGGAAAATTTTGTTCGCTTCCCTAAACGCTACTTCAAGTAGCGTTTTTATTTTTCATCTACAGAAAACTACCCTAAAATGAGAATTACTTTTCAAACAACCCTAAACTGGGAATAAATTTTATGTTTTACCCCAAAATGGTAAAAAGCCCCGTTTTGTCTTAATTAGTCTGCTTGCAGATAAGTGCTTGTATAACTTCAATACTGTCATATCAGTTGTCTAATTAAGCAACCTACCATGACGTGCTTTGTTAAATTGTTAATTAAGAGCCTGAGAATAGTGCCTAATGGGAAAGAAAGGAGATTGTGAGTATCTTCCCATGAGGATTAGTCTGCTAAGTACCAACTATTTATAATTTTATTTAGCTAGCAAACTCTAATTAAAATAAAAAGAAATAACTAAAACTAATATCTAAACAAAAAATTAAAATCAAATAACTGAAAAATACTTAATACGAAACACTAGAGTTTGAATTGTTTCACTAGTTAGGACTTGAATTACAAAATTAAATCCAACTATTAATTCATCAATACAATCAGGGTAAATTATTTTAAAGTACCTAAAGTCTCTTTCAAACTTATTTAAGCATGCCAATATTAATTACTAACCTATTTGCATGGTGACTAGTTAATTAAAGCTCATTAAGTTCTTTAATAATTTAGTACTCTCTATAGGATTCGCTTACTTTCGTTGTCGAATGTTCTAAGTTCTATGAGTTAGAAGCTAATAGATTACTCAACTTTTGTTGATGGTAATCTACGTACCCATAAACATGCAATCAGTTGGACCCTTAATTGAATACAAAATATTAAGCATAACTTATAAAATTGATTACAAATCAATTCATTAAAACAAGTTTAACTTGCTACTCCAAAACTAAACCGTAAACTTATTAAACTATTCATTATAAGAATATCTAACACCACAAAGAAATCAAACATGATATACAAAAGATAGAGAAAGAAGTAAAGAAAAACTCGTTGGAGATAATCTTTAAACTTCAATCCTTGTTGAGCGCTTGATTCTCATATTCGACTTTGTTGTAGCCATCTCTCCCCCTCTCCGAAATGAATTTTCTTTAAGTTTCTTTTCTATTTATAGTTCTTCTAAATTAGGGTGATAATTGGCCTTTTGGGTCTCCAAAAATTCAACTAAAAAGTCACTACAATAATTATCATATATAGCGTTAGAACAATTTGTGTCTAAATCTAAAAAATTCTAACTAAATGTTTTAGCCATAAAAATAAGTTTCGTAGCTTACCGTAACAAGAAATGACGTAGCTAAAAATTAGTTATGAAATTTAAATGTCATATAGTTGTTTTTCATATTTTTAGTTATATAAGTTATAATAATGAAGTTAAATTATAAAAAAAATATTAAATTTAATTACTATAAAAATATAAGTTTGCAGCAAAAGATTTTAATTATTAGCCACAAAAAAAATTATTTTATAGCAAATAAAATATATATAGTTAAATTTACTACAAATAAAACATATGAAACTAGTAAAATTATAATATTTTTTTATCTTTTGAAAAGTTAAATTTTAATTTAAAATTTAGTTTCTTTTGAATTAAATTTAAAATTTAGTTGTACCATAAATACTACTTATGTGACACCCCTCCCCACCGGTACTCACGTCGGACAGACTTACTACTCTCACTGCCCAGCACGGGGTAACGGCGTGGAAAGATATCACTTCTAATAAGAACTTAAGTATCTATCCAGATGGACTGGTTTAAATTAAATGGGTTGTTAACTTCCTTATCACTTGATCATAACTTATCGATATATAATTACTGGGATTGTTTATTCAATAACGATAATAAATGTTATGTGGTTAATATTTTCCATACATACAAGAATAGTTAATGAGTTTATACTTATATAAATTCAACCACAAACACTGATACTGGAAAGATAATATACATACATGTATAGGATAATATACAAAGTTATTGTTCAGCGGTGAATGAAGAAGGCTAGAGAAAGAGGGCTACAAAAATATATACAACAAATACATCAAAATAGGCTAAACCCTACCAAATCTCTAGAAAAAGGTAGACTGACTACCTAAGGATGTGCTACTCACATATTTACCCAAAAATAGTAGCAACTATCCTAAAGCTCAACCCTCTACCGGCAAAAAGTGACATAACTTTAGCGGTGTCAACAAGGACTAAGTCCAGGCCAGAGTGACCCGGACCCCAACCTGCGTCTCAAAGGTAACAGTAATAACTGTCAAACAACCGTCCAAGAAGTCACTGGTTGTCGTGCTAGTGCGATACTCAGTGGCTATGGAATCAATAGAAATACGGAATCATAACTCAGCATCTGGATCATGACGGATGAAATACATAATCTCTGTCTCCTTAGCTAGGACATCTAGGGTTTGTGCCATCCGCATGATCGCCATTATTACTCTACTCGTATGTACAATGACTAGGCTGAAAACAAAATAATTTTTACAAAGGAGAGTGGTGAGTATTTCTATGTGAAACACTTAGTGAATGAACTAAATTAAACACTCTCAGTAATTTTAAATAATAACTTTTCAACTGAAAATAACAGTAATATGAAATCCATAATCACTAGTCAAACACAAGTATTCAAAACACATGAATCAAATCACATTTGATTTCTTGAAATAATATAATCAACTTACAACTATCACTTTATAATATATATCCAGATTGCTGTCAATGTGATGGGTACCAAACAACACATTGAAGGTTCGGGTCAAGTATACATACCGAATTAATAATCATTTAACAGCCAATCAGGCCTATCACTGTATCTTGGATACAGAAAATATCATGAGTTGCTGTGTTCCGGATACAGTCTTATGTCTCATTGAATCTTATCGTACCTTGAGAACGGTCTTACTGCAATCCCTTTATAATCAAATACTCAAAATCTTTCAAATATCATATTTCTCAAATTAATCTTGGTCACAGCCAAACAAAACACTATAGTCATATTTCAATATTCAAAATTCATCCAAAAACACGTTTTCATTCAAAAATTGACTAAAAAATTATTTAAAATTACATAGGGATGTCGCCTGTGCGTTACAGAGGCGCTGCCTTAGCTATAAGGGCGTCGCTCCTGCATTACATGGGCGTTCGCTTGGGCAGTTCAGAGGCGCCGCCTTATCACAAGGGCATTCGTCTTTGTGCAGTTCGGAGGCGCCGCCTTAGCACAAGGGCATTCGCCTTTGTGCCACAGAGGCGTCGCCTATTGGGCCTTAATGGGTTGAGGCATACACCTCTGCATTGGGGCGTCGCATTTCCACCTTAAAATAACGGATGAATTTTCAAATTTTTCAAAACTAACCGGAATCAAATTCAATTCAATCGGTTAAATAATTATTCAGATCAATAAATCGCTTACAGAAAACTATAGGGTTTTAAAGAGAAGAATTCACTCACTAACAACGTTGGTTCCTTCCTCTCACTCTTAGCTCTTGCGCGACTCTCGAATGAACAGATGAACTTCGTTTATTATTATTATTTTATTTGTTTTGCCTTTCTCTTTTCCTATAGAAACCAATATGTACCTAATTTTATGGACGGAAATAGGTGAGTCATGCATCACCTTCTTCCATGCAGCCAACACGTCCAATGTAATAATTTCTCTCATTTTTTTTAATAATTAAATAAATTACAACTAAATCCTCAAATTTAATTATTTCCATCTAAGTCCTTCAAATCAACCTTATTTTCTATACAATTTAGTCCTAATTAAATATAATATTAAATATTCGGGCACGGACCCGACAACTTAAGCATTATCTTTTTTTCTAAAAAAAAAATATTCTTCGACATAAAATAAAACTAATGACTTATTTATAATAGATTTTTTTTTGTTCCTTGCTTTCAATGTGGGATATGAAACTTTTTTGTTTCATATTTATATTTTTTAATTAGCCATAGTCTAACTTTTGTAGCCAAAGTTTAAATTAGGTACGAATTTAAAATGTAAAGCTAAAATTCTAAATAATTAGTTATAGATTTATTTATTTTTATACCTAGTATGTTTTTTAATTAGCCACGATGTCAAATATCATGGCTAAAATTTTAATTTTTAGCTACAAAATAATTTATATTATAGCTGATTGATATTATTAGCTACTACTTTAACTTTTATAGCTAACTACATGTAGTTAAATATACATTAAATATTTTAGTAACTTTTAATGCATGTGACTAATAAAACTTTTAACTTGTACAATTAGTTGTATAATTACACTTTTCATGGCTATAAATTATATTTAGCTACAATTTTTATGTTCATGCCAAAGTTTTATAGCTATAAGTATAAATTTGAGGATCGAATTGTAATGTCTTTACTTATTAATTAATTAATTAACAATTTCCACAATATTTTTCCTTAAATTCCTCATTTCTCCTCGATATTAATTAGTTTTTTTAGGTCTTAATTAATTGTATTTTTTGCTCCATTTTACACAAAATTTATGGTGGGTGAAAAATTAGGGATTGTTAATTTATAGAAACTAGTACATTGAACTAGAGGTAGCTTAAATTATAGTTAATTTGATGCTATTGTGTGCTCGTAACAGCTAATTAATTTCATTTTGGTCGCGCACTGATGCAAGGTAGAGTTGGATCAATGTTGTTTGCTTATTAATTGAGTCGTTTGGTAGCTATGGTAGTTGTAATTGATTTCTGATCAACACACGTGTTTGGTGATGATCATTACCTCACATTGCTGTTATTGTTTTTGTCTTGACTTGTATGAGCTGGCTTGGAGAGGTGTGCTGCAACGGGTATATAACAGCTCTCTTTTGTATTTGATGTAGAATGAATATAACAGATTTATATTTTTCTCTCTCTGAAATTCTTCTTCTCTTCTCCTTCTATTTTCTTCTTCTTCTTCTTCTTGGTTTATTTGCCCTGTATAATCTGGTATCAGAGAAGTTTTGATCCATTTTTTTCACTTCATTAAATGCTCCCGCAACATCCAAATCACCATGGCTGTCTTTGAGAACACGCGCCTGCAAGAAATGAAGTGATTTGAGGAGAGTATCAAAACCATGGTGAAAGACATGGTTATTGAGAATAACAAATAGCAAGAGCAAATATGGATGGTTACTTAGAATAACAAATAGCACGAGCAAATATGGACTGATATGCTGAATAAGCAACAGAGCTCCACTATGGAAGAACTAAAGAAGTTGGTATCGACGTTACAAACTCTAGAGAATCGAGCATCTGCATCTTCTCCGGTCAGTGCCCATAGCCCCGCAAGCCCAGTAAACTCAACGAACCCAACAGGCCCAACCCATAAGCCTCCATCAAACAACAGTAACAACCATACCCATATGCAAACCCATCTTCCTCCACTTAATCCCAACAGCCAAAACTAAAATCCAACCTTCAGGGTCCCTTCGTTTATTGATATTACTCAGGGGAACTCAGGAACCCAACCCAACAACTACCAACTAGCTACTCGTTTCATAAAAATCAAATTTGCAAAATTTGATGGTACCGATCCAGAAGGCTGGTTGTTCAAATGTGAACGATTTTTCCAAATCGACTATACTCCTTTTAACGCCAAGGTGAAGTTGGTTGCGATACATATGGAAGGCAGAGCTCTTCAGTGGCACCAATCCTTCCTTAAAAATAGAGACCAAATAGATGAACCTCCTTGGGAAGAGTATATTGAAGCTTTGAAGGGGCGATTTGGAGAACGAATCCATGAGAATCCTATGGCGAATTTGAAGGGATTAGTTCAAACAGGGCATCTGCAAGATTATTTAGAAGAATTTGATGTGTTATCTCATAAGGTAATATTATCAGAGGAGTACGCTCTCAGCTGTTTCTTGAGTGGACTGCATGATGAAATTCAAATTCCTTTAAGGATGTTTGGCCTAAAAACACTGCAACAGGCATATGCATTATCCAGAATGCAGGAATCGTACCTCACTGCTATTAGATCTAACAAAAGCTATTACAATAAATCTCCTACCTCTTTAACAACCAACATGACCAATCTCAATAACTCTACAAAACCTCCCCTGTTACTCACCCCTACCATTATTCCTAAGACCAACACCCATATACCCACCTAAACAAACAGCATTCAGAAACCCCTAAACACTTTTACCAACCCCTTTCCAACCTAAAACCAGAAGATTGACTGACGCTGAGATCAATGAAAAAAGGGCCAAGAATCTGTGCTTCTGGTGTGATGAGAAATTTTTGCCTGGTCACCAATGCAAAAAGAAGCAGCTGCACTTGATTATGGTACAAGAATTTTTAGAGGAAGGAATGATAGGAGACCCTCAGTGGACTGAAGAGGAGGTGACTCAAACACCCACAATTTCACTTCATGCGATGGATGGCTATGCAGATTTGGCCCATCAAACCATGAGAATAGTGGGAAAATTCAATAGGAGATTGATTCACATACTTATCGATTTTGGAAGTACACATAATTTCCTAGATATGGTTACTGCTAAACGGCTGGGATGTTCACTGAAGCTCATTGACCCAATTTCCATTACAGTTGCTAATGGACAAAAAATTAATTGCACTCACTTATGCGAGCAGTTATAATAGGAAGCTCAGGGTTACAAGTTCTCGGCTGATTTCCTAGTAATGCTATTGGGAGGGTGTGAAATGGTGTTAGGAATTCAGTGGTTAGTGACCTTGGGAGATATAACGTGGAATTTCAAGGAGCTGAGTATGTCTTTTAATATTGGAAGTGATTTTTGCCAATTGTGGGGGGTTAACACCACTTCAGTGAGGGTAATCTCTTGGAACAACATGCTTCGAATGATCAAGTAGGGATCAATGGCACACATTGCTCAAATAAAGGCAGTACTAGCAGACTCCACCACACAGCCAATGCAAATTGAGATTGAGCATTCTGAAGTAGTTAAGTTACTTGATGAATTTAGGTGCTTATTTGAGAAACCAATTCAGTTGCCACCTCACAGAAGCCATGATCATTGAATACCACTTATGGATGGAGCCAAACCAGTTAACGTTAGGCCTTATAAGCACTCCCTGATTCAGAAGGATGCAATAAAAAAGATGGTACAAGAGCTGCTCGAAAATAGAACTATCAAGCACAGTGTCAGCCCCTACTCTTCACTGGTGGCCTTGGTTAAGAAAAAAGATAATTCTTGGCGGATGTGTATCGACTACCGGGAGCTGAATAGCAAGACCATTAAGGATAAGTTCCCAATTCCTGTTATTGAATAGCTCTTGGATGAGTTGTATGGGTCTGTCATTTTCTAAAAAATTGATCTCACCTCAGGCTATCACCAAATTCGTATGTTTCCTCCTGACATACACAAAATAACTTTCAAAACTCATCAAGGGCATTGTGAGTTTACTGTCATGCCTTTTGGGCTGACAAATGCCCCTTTTACATTTCAGAGCTTGATGAACGGTGTCTTTAACCCTTATTTGAGAAGGTTTGTCTTGGTCTTCTTTGATGACATCTTGGTATATAGTAGGAATATGGATTCTCATATTCACCATTTAAGATCTGTCTTTATCAAGCTATAGGAGCATCAACTATTTGCTAAAAGAAGTAAGTGTATTTTTAGCAGCCCTTCAGTCGAGTATTTGGGTCATATCATTGATTACAAGGGAGTATCAACTGATCCCAAGAAGATCGAGGTAGTGGTTAAATGGCCAATACCTTTGAATGTTAAATAACTTCGAGGATTTTTGGGGTTGGCTGGCTATTATAGAAGATTCATCAAAAATTATAGAGTTATCAGTAAGGCATTAACAGATTTATTGAAAAAGGACAGGTTTGGTTGGTCAGATGTTGCTCACAAGGCATTTGAGTCATTGAAATATGCCTTAACCACAATACCAGTCCTCACTTTACCTTCACGTGATAATGTATTTGTAATAGAAACTGATGCTTGCGATGTAGGAATTGGAGCGGTACTGATGCAACAGGGCCATCCAATTGCTTATATCAGTAAGGCTCTAGCACCAAGGCATCATTCTCTGTTGGTTTATGAGAAGGAGCTGCTGGCGGTGGTCTATGCTATTAGGAAATGGGATTATTATGTGGCCCATAGGCATTTTTTGATCAAGACTAATCACCGGAGTCTCAAGTTCATTTTGGAGCAGCGGATAACTACCAACCATCAGCAGAAATATATAGCAAAATTATTGGGTTATGATTTTGCTATATTGTATAAGAAAGGCAATGAAAACACTACTGCAGATGCTTTATCAAGACTTCCTACCCCTGCGTTTGTTGCATTGGCTGTCACAGCTCCTGTTTGTGGCTTATTACCAGAAATTGAACAGAGTTGGGCTAATGATCCTAACATACAGAAGCTAATTGAATCTTTAAAGGCTGGAACTTCAGCTCGTGGACCTTATACATGGTGTGGACACATGGTCTGACCCGGCCCACAAGGCAAAGGCCCAATGATGAAAAATGGCAGTTAAAGCCCAATTGTCAAAGAACTGGACTCTAAATACCTTTAAATTTCTGTCTAATTAAATCATATTCAAATAAGGGCTCAGCCTAGAAAAGTCAGGTCCGGTTGGTCTAATGGGCCGAGCCTATCAGACCAAGCCTCTTGGGCTGTAAAAAGCCCAGAGGCGCCGCCTCTAGTAGTAGAGGCGCCGCCTCTCCATGCAAGAGGAGGCGCCTCTTTGTTCTGTAACAGAAAAAAAATTAAATGAGCTTTAATGGCAGAACGTGGGAAGACCCACATTCTGCAGCCTCTCTCCTGCATTAACAGGAGAGAGGACAGAATTTTAGGGTTCCTAGAACCCTATAAAAAGAAAGAGGAGGAATTATCAAAAGGGGGAGAGGATTAAAAACAAAAAGAAAGCAAACAAAAAAAAAAGAAAAAAAAAAGCTAAAAAAGAACAGAAAGAGGGAAGGAAAAGAGAGTACGAAGTTCTGAGACACAAGAGCTTGCAGAAAACATCACTTCTGAGGGCCAAATTAATTTCTTACTCAATTCATCAGTAAATTCTAGTTTTCTTTCCTTATTATTATTTAAAGTTGCATTCCATTTGATCTTCATTTGCTTTAGAATTATTTGTTTATTTGTGAATGTGTTGAAGTCCTACTAATCTTGTGGTTGCAATTGGTAATATCTAAACCTCCTCCTAAGCTTGTTTAATTCGCACTATTCTCTGTCACACTCTTTCTGTAGAAATAGAGGCGACGCCTCTTCACAGAAGCGCTGCTTAATTTTAGAGAGGCGTCGCCTCTCGTTTAGAGAGGCGTCGCCTCTCGTTTAGAGAGGCGACGTCTCTCTAAACGAAGAGGTGCCGCCTCTGTTTC
>CATIWO010169941.1:0-12409 GCA_949673435.1 Macaranga tanarius
CAGTCAAACGCCAACAACCAAAAAAGGCGACTGTTATTTTCATGGAAAAGTCATAGCAGCTCTGATCCAGATGTTACAAGAAGAAACAAAGCATTTGTGTTGGAGAAGGAGCTCTTTAATCTCGGCTTCTGATTTCTCTGCATGGTTCTGGCTAAATTCCATAACAAGCAAATCTCAAACAGATGTTACACCAACTTCTGCCTGAAAAAGATCAAAATACAAGACAAGCACACACTAGTCAAAACCAATTTGCTTATTAGGAAGCATTGTAACAATGCAGCTATCAACATCTTTGAATTATATAAAAAAGCTCCAACTTTGAATTACTTGGAGGAATACAACCTCCAATTAGGCCAAATGTGTTTATATTCTACTGCTTAAAGAAAATAGCCCAAAGGCATTAAATATATATAGAATTCAAATGCTTTGCCAAGTACAATTTGCATTCCTTAGTCAACTAAAAAGGGAATAAAAAAGAAACAAAATTTATGCTAATCCTATAAAATATAAAATTTATTATGCTAATCCTATTATAGGTAGGATAATTCAATGATTGTAGAATTAGAATTCAAATCCCTAAAATAAGAACCCCACAATATGGTACTTAGAAAAACTCGCAGAGAATCATAAATGAACTACTGAAATGATTATGGACAAGCCAACAATGGTACTTTTTTGTAAATTTAGTAACTTGGTTTCCAAAACTAGACTGCAATGAATCCTCAATTCTAGTCCTGCTAAATTGCCATTACCATTGCGAAACTGAATTGTGCTGGCAAGCACAAAATATGTTCAGCAGTCTCTTGCAACTTATTCCCCACTGGATAAGAAAACCACATGTTTAAATTCTTGATGCCAATTGTATCCGTTACTATCTCAAAGCAGGAATAGCAAACACAAAGATCCAAAAGGAAGGTAACTAATTTAGATGCAATCATTCATTTCACAAATCTGGCACGAAAGACAGAACCTCTAGTAGCTAGGTGATCCTAAAAATATAATTGTTTTTCTCTACAAATAAAGTATAAAATACCT
Source organism: Macaranga tanarius (assembly GCA_949673435.1). Lineage (NCBI taxonomy): Eukaryota > Viridiplantae > Streptophyta > Magnoliopsida > Malpighiales > Euphorbiaceae > Macaranga > Macaranga tanarius. The sequence continues at coordinate 1,036 of CATIWO010169941.1, forward strand.
ATATATTGATCCAAAGTTAATTATCCACAAACACTCTAGAATGACTTGCCCAATCGCCGAAATTTGTCCCTGAAATCAACAGCCTGAAAATGGTTAGTAGAGATTGGTAAAATCTGCTGCTATAGTCATTCAACATAAAAAAAAAAAAAGTTTGTTCTCACATTTCTTTAGTTTGTATTTTATGAAAAGGTAAAACATAAATTATAATTCATGCTACAAATCAAGACTACATCCAAAGGATCTCAATTTTGATTATATTGGCAGCCTGGATACTTTGTAATATGCAGCAACTAAGAAAGTTGATTCAATCAACATTCATAATGGTTAAGCAATGGCAATGAAAAGTCTATTTTCACTTATCTTATCATTGTTTTTTTCGCAGAATGTTATTATCATCAGTTAATATATATACTGTGTTAAATTATTTTCTAGAATCTTATTTCAAACAAAATTCAATTCTTGCAGTTAATTCCCTGAAATTACAGTAGGCTTAATTTCAGACACCAAGAATACATTCTGCACTTAGGATGGTGAATAATATTAAGCAAAAAAATATTCTTCCTTGAGAAAAGTTCTTGTATAAACATTTTCCAATCTCTTTCCCACACAATATCATTCCATGACTCATTTTTCCTGTTCTTAGTTCTCATGGATACAAAATAACAGTTGAAAAGAGTACCTTCCTAGAGCCTCTTCACAATTTCCTCATTTACACGGTCATAGTAAGTCATCCGACGAATACAAGCTATAGCATCCTCAAATTTCCGGCTTTGAAAAGCATTTGCAAAGGACTTAGACCATTGTAGTATCTTTTCTCTCATCTACATCAACAAAAACAAAAACCAAAGCATTTCCATATTAGTTAAGAAAAGACAAGACAGGTTATTATCCCAAAGAAGTTGCAAAGAAATTGGGGCCTTTTCTTTAATATGCATGTATATAAGTAATTCTGAATATCTAATGCTCCAAGAAAGATTCATACCGAAGATTGAATCCCCGTTAAAGTCTTTGAATCAGGAGCCTCTTCAATTGCTTCCCTAATTTCCATAATCTGCAGATTCAAGACCTTCAGCCTTTTGCACTCATGCATGCTAAAGGACAGGGCTAGTGCTTATAATATAAATAAAACAAGATTTCTGATGAGATAAAAAAAATAGATCAGGCTAGTAGAAAAGTCATCTCAACACATCACAACGACCTCCATGAACATTGGTTGGGTTCCAAAATCAACCATTGTTTATTCGCAGAAGAAAGCATGAACAAAAAACAAGAACAAAAAGAAATCAAAACAGTACCATAGTTCAAGTGATTTAAAGAAAAACTAAATTATTAAGTGTAAATTTTATTTAGAAGTAGAACACATTAAACTCTTATGAGTTACCTCAGCCAACAACTGTGGTTCAGAAATTGTTTCTTCCTTGTTAACATCTACTCCTTCAAGCTTCAGCTGCAACAAACAGAAGAATCAATCTTATAAAAAAATTTTAAAACAGACAACTAATGCATTTAATACTTCAGATGCAAAATAGAAAGCAGACATTCATAGATTGCATAACCAAGAAAGTTCATAAAAAAAAAAAAAAATCTTAAGAATGAACTAATGCCTTGCTACCTTGACTTCCAAACCTACAAAGGTCCACTTCATTTCATTCATTCATATATCTACCATATGCAACGAGGCCTGATGCTTCCTTTTGTTCATCTACTATGTTACAGTAAACAAAAGCCCATTTTAAGGAATATCATCATCATCATCATCCTTTGCTACAATATTCAAAAAAATCATATTCAACATATGCCACCAATCACATCATCCAGTAATAGAAATTAAACACTATCAATAAGGTTAGCTAGCGTTTAAACAACTGGGTTATGAAACTTACATTATACACCTAGCATATCACAATTTCAATTCAAGAATAAACAAATTATCAAAAAACCAGAAAACAAATCAAATATTAAAAAAGATGTAAACTTTACAATGTAAATTGCCCTTAATAGAGGATCACTAAGCGTTCTATAAGCATCAATCACACGAGCACACTGTTCAGCAGCAAACTCTCTCTCTTTCTGTAAAATATAACAAAACAAAAAGAACCCAGAAACCAAAAACACATCAACCATTAGATTCAACAAAGGAAAAAAACAGACAAATAAATTAAAAAAACAAAAATCACTACCTCAGATTTAGAATGAACTAAATCAGGATGCAATTTCTTTTGCCAATCTTTATATTTCCTCCCCAAATTCTCATCCTTTACCTCATAATTCTTCTCCCTGTTTCAATAAATTTCAATTAAAAAAAATTGGTAAAAAAAATTACTGCTTTTGCTTTATAAAAAGCTCAAAGAAAGAATCTTTACAGTCCAAAAATCTGAAAGTAATTGATTGATTGATCAAGGGCCTGGATACTGCGGCACAAATGGCAAACCAAAAATGGTGAGTGGGCGTTGCAGTTCCAACAAGTAGCATTAGTGGAGAAATTTTTCCAGGAAAATTTAAGAGGATTCTCGGGAAAGTGATGGTGTTTAATGGTGGTACAGAAGGGATTGGAGACGCCAGATGTGAAACGACGTGTCGTTGAAGGGAGAGCTCTGCGACGAAGTAGCGTAGAGAGAGGTCTCCATAGCTCTTTTTTTACTAACATTTTTGCTCTCCTGTCCTGTGTTTCTGGAGAATACAGTGAGGCTATTTATTTATGGATCGCTACACCATTGAAAAATAATAAAATTACATTTTTACATATTTTTAAGGTTAAAATAGTAATTTTATATTTCGACCCACTGTTTACAACATGCAGTGCAATATATATGATTACCGTTTATTTATTTATCGAAAATGTTATACATCGCGTTGTGCGACATAAGTAATACCCTGGCGCACCCGATATATTTAAAGGCACCCTTTCTATACATTCCGCCCCTGTGAGATGGGTATATTTTTATATTTAAAAAAAATAAAAATTTATTGGTATAGGAGCGCCATATCTATTGTTATTTTTTATTTATTTATTTTTAAGTCTATTATTATTGTTTTTGAGAATATTAAAGTTATAAAATATTTTAATTTTGACCAAATTTAGTATATTAGGTTTTTTTTTTTAGTTTTAACTAATCCAGTTAGATTTGGGATTCAAACTCGTTATTTAAGTGAAAATAGTCCTTACCTGATCCAATATTTGCTAATATATTTTTAGTATTTTAAATATATTATATTCAACATGTAAATAAATAGACAAGGAATATAAATTTTTTTAGTTTGAATTCTCACCATCTTGCAACTAGTATTAATACTTATGACTTTTTGCATTTAATTTAATGTTTCATTATCGGATAATTACTTAAAATTCAATTGAAAATTCACAAGGGTTCCTACTAATCCAGAACTGATCTGAGTAGAACCACAAGGATGACAAATATCTCTTAACAATTATTTAACATGACTGTGTTCACTGAGATTTAAATTCGAGATGTCAACTTAAGCGAGAAACAATCCCTACTAATTGATATAAACGGTTATTAATTAAATAGAATAAATTTTATAAAAGAAGTAAGAATTTTTTAATATCTATTTCTTGAAAAAACTGTCAATTCAAAATTTTAGTTAAAAAAAAAAAAAATTCAAACTTCTTGCTCTAACAAATGTGAGTTACATGCTTGTATGTAACTTTAATACATCAAGAAACAGAAAACCGTCAAACAGCTGCACCAAAAGAAGAATTTTCAATTATTAATTTTTCTTGCTTTGATATAGCAAATATACAAGTAACCACTCCATATTGTTTAACATCCCTTTACCAAACCAAAACTAAATAATACATAATGGTACATTTCATACATATAGAAAAGGCCATTTCTGTGTCAGCTATACTATAGAGTTCCATGCGCTTTTGAAGTCATCTATGGAGGCCAACACATTCTTGGCCTCTTTGTTTATCTTAATTTCTTCCCTGCCAAGGCACAAAGCAACATAATCTACGGTTTCTCTGCCTGCTCAATCTTTTCTCTTCTTGCAAACTATTTTCATGGATGCCATTCGCCTCTATGCGTATTTGCTTTTTGTCGCCTGACGTTGCATCCATTACTGATAGGTCTGTTATCACACCTTCAGAAGAACCTAATACCTGGTTACTTTCGTTGGGAAGTGAAGGACACTGTTCTGGAGATGCTGGTGCTATCTTGTTATGGTTTACTTCCCTAGTGAAAGAATTTGATCCCGTTCGCCTGATAACATATACAAAAGAAAGGGCTTATGATTTGCTGCAAGAATGAGAGATCTTTGCTAAACAAAGACACTGAAATGAAACATAGAAACTTGGAATGCAAATGGATGGAACACAAGTACATTATGATTCAGATCGAAAATATTGCCGGTCATAGAATGTGAATAATCATTATCACCATCATCATTGTCATAGCTATGATTATGACAGGAACTTATTAACAGTAAGTACCTGGCATCTCGATTGCTTGAGCTATTCTTGGATTCATGTGAGGTCCTCCCCACAATTCTTCCTTTCTCAGTTACTTCAATAGGGATATCAGAATCCAAAGGTACTCCATCATTGACTGCAACAGTTGAGCTCCTTTTTGCACTTTTTTGTAGATTTGAAATCTCTTCATTTACCAACACAGAGGAAAATCTTCCTAGACTATTAAATCCACGCTCCCGGACCAAGGAAATGGCCTTTTCTAAAGTATTTAAAGCTCGATCTACTTCAGGACTAAGCATAATATTTGTTTTACAGTTTACAGGACTTCTCCGTGCAAGTTTATCAGTTAATGTTTGATCTATACTTCCGCCATCTTTCTCCAAGTCTATACTAAACTCACTCTCTTCTTCCTCAATTTCACCAAATACTTTCTTATCTGCAGCCATCTCATTATTTTGCAAAATTTCAATTGAACGGTAACTGCGATGAACTTCTGGTTCAGCGCACCTGATCTCATCTTTCAATTGACTGCTTTCTTCACTCTCATGAGCTTCATATTCCTTAATCTCAGAAAAAGTTTTCTTGTCCGAAACTTGTTCAATCTCTAGCACAGATTCAATTGCATCCTCAATCCCTTGAGCTTTATGCTCCTTATTTACCAAGCTTTTGTGCATATCTCCAATAGAATCCTCTTGAAAAGGAAGACAGGCATCATTCTTGAGTTCTTTCCTTTCCGTGGTCTCATTTGGCTCAACAGCAGTATAAAGAGCCTCGTGTATTCGAGCATACATTGGACCCTCCAATGCTTTGCTGTAATCTTCATCATAGTTGGACACAGAAGCCACTGCCTGTAGTAGATTAGAGATCGGATGTAAGAAAAAATAGTTGAACAGGAACCATTTAAAAAGAAGAATGCAAGGATAGATTTTCGTGCATTAGCCGTCAGTTGCAGATTCTATTATATGAAACTTCAGAACATCCTAATATGCCCTTGGTTCCACACATTCATCTATTGAGGTCAAAGGATTTGACAATCCGAGGCCGCATTGCTCTCATTGAAGCTTGAACACAAGACAGTCCCTAATTTTTTTGTGCCAATTTTTCTAATATGATAAGGGCTCTTAGACCTTTGAGGAGCTAAAAGGCTCAATCGCATAGGTTGTATACCATCCAAAGCACAAAATAATCTCAAACTCTACAACTGGAAGGCATCATAGAAGAATGCATACAACCTTTTGATAGAGTCTGAATCCATTTCCAACAAGCTGCCTTGAGATGAAGTTTATAAGGGATGGAGGGACGAAGTCCAGCTTCACATCCAGAGTACCAATAGTCCTGCAAAATAGTTCACTTTTCAAAGCATGTAACAGGAAGGTACAAATAGCATCAACTTATTTCAGTTTTCTGATTCACCAATCTCCTTGCTTAAGCTGCAAACATCCTCATTGTATTAAAACGAAAAGGAATAGTAAGAGACAGCAATTGACCATAACCATACTGAACTGAGATTTAGTTAATCCCAGTAAAGTTATGTTTCCCTTTATTCCAAACCGGGTTGGATTTCTTTATTTAACTTAAGACATCTGCATATATCATACATCGTAGAGGGACCTTTTTTGCATATCCAATAATTAAAACCTCACCGGAAGTAACTTCTTTCTGAGGTAACTTTCTGTATGGCAAAGCCTCCCACTAGATCAATCCTTACCACGTCCTTTGCTTCAGGGATCCCATCCCTGCTAAATCCATGGGTACTTTTGTCAATGCTCTCTGAATCTGAAATCTGAAAGCAATATTTTAGTGAAGTTTTCTTGTTTAGCTTCAATCTAAAATTAGCTGAATTTTCAAATGTAAGGCTAAAAAATAAATCACAACTGAAATGATAAAGAATTCAACCAATTTAAGGGATTACCGAGTTCAGAAGAACAACAACCAAGCCATCTTTGAGATATTCAAATAAAAAATAGTGTACAACAGCCTCCCTAGCTGATAGCGGCCATGTTATCTTCACCCTTTCTTCCAAAATTTTAAGGAAAAATCAGCATTTTAAGTTGTGGGATTTGAGTAAAAGAATCCAACAGGTGACTTTTAAACAACTGCAATCGTTTAGGCTGGACAAACCTCACTAGTGATACATGTTCACCAATCCGGACATTTTTCAAACATTCGCAACTAGTAATTTTAAAAGGTGGGAAGCTAATCTGCGGCCACCTGGGAGCAACAACACAAAAAGCAATATCAGCCAACTACAGCGAGTTTCATCTGAGGTATAAGAGCAGGAGGGTACTCTTCATCTTAAGCCATATAACCCTTGACAGATTGAAGACATGCAGAAAGAAGGAACAGAAGAAGAAGAAGAAGGAGAGGAGAAGGAGGAGGAGGAAGAAGAAGAAGAAGAAAATCAAACACACACATGAGCATGAACACAAATCTATTCAGCCAATTTAAAGGCTGAGAATCCACAAGAAGATTCCTTTTCTCCTGGTCAAAAACATCCTCATTAATTCGCCTATTCGTAACCAATTAATATACCTGTTATATCAGAAATATCCTTTCTAGAGATATACAAGAAAGTTATGATTAACAAAAGGAAGATACATGCATGTATATATATACACACAAACAAACTATCATAATCTCATGATCCTAGGTTTCAAACTTCTCAATATTGTAATCCTATCTAGATGTATGATCCTTATATGCAGATTGCTTTGTAGGGTATAATCATGGAAGTGTACATTTATACAGCCCTCTGCTTACTGATTCTTGAAGAGATTTTCAGAATAACTAAATCCATATAACAAATATTTTGTAAAACCTTCATATAAACAAATAAAAGAAGTCTTTGACTAATACATCAGAACTAAGTCTCAAGTAGTATTATTTTCTTAGTGTTAATATGTGCAGCATAAGAAGCCAAAAAAAAAAAAAAATTAAACTAACATGCAAACCGCAAATATATAGCATTGGAAGCCAATACTTTCTGCAATCAAAATATGAATAAGAAAAAAAAATTGTAAGATCTTGTGGATACTGCAACAATATTATGCAATCATAAAGAACAAATTAAATGGACAACATGCATCGTTATGCTGCTCCATAAACTCAAAAAATTCCCTCCAAAGGTAATGCAAATTAAGGAATGAAGCCAAAACGAAAATGCAAATTACCATTTCCTATAGAGGGTCGACTCCCACGAGATGCATAAACCTGCAATATAATTTTCTATCCATCAGTATCAAACAAGCCTCTTGTTAGAAAATAAAATTATTTTATTTTATTTTATTTTTGAATGGAGAATTGGAAAAGGGTTTAATCAAAAGTTATGACCCTTGGCCTAAGTTAGTTATGACTCTTGGCCTAAATTAAAAGTTATGACTCTTGATTTAAGTCATGATTCTTAGTGTTTTTCCTATAAAAAGACATTTCCATCAACAAGTTAAAAGATATAAAAATTCATAGTTTTATACAGAGAGTTAACATTGTTTAGTTCGTCCATTCTTGTAATTTGGAGTGCTACTATTACAAGAAGAAATCGTTGTATCTTGGGAGACAATTGTTACTAACCTTAAGCACCGGTGAGGAACAAATTTGTCTTAAGGAAATAGAGTCAAACTCTAGCCTCGATTTAATCACAGGTTTTTATTTTATTATTATTATTTTTGTCATCTTTATTTCCTTAAGAATTGTTTGTTGTGTTTTGTTTGAATTTAATTTTAATAATTATTTGTTTAGTGTTTATATTATATATTCAGATAACACCTCTAATATGCATAGCATTAGAATGCCTTGAATAATTGCCTACTCTCTGCTTGTAACTGTAGAATGAAGCTCAAAATATAATGCATATTTTCCCAAGCTTACAAGTGTCAAGAGGCCCATCTACATAGCCTTCAACAAGTAATGTATGAAGTGGAGTACCATGAGGTCCTGGGCGATACATCACACGGTACTCTTCATTGTCATCTTTTAACTGTCAAGATCAATCCCTAACAAACTCAATACAGCATTTGATAAATATGTAAAACAAAATATTAAATGGAAAAAAGAAAAGAGCGGGAGAAGGACAGAGCAAACAGAAACAGTTTGCTAAAAATGCATACTTTCCATTCACCATGTGACATCTGACCAGTTTTTGATGTCTCATGGTCACTAATGGTAGCACTCCTCAACATGTCAAGAAAATATGACACTTCACCAGTCTTTCTTTCAATTACACTTTCACTACATCCTGCAGATACACAAGTAAAAATTTTGAGTGTCTGACAAATGCAAATTATTCTAACAATTATTAGTTAACAAGGTGTTGTAAGGAAATCCCTGAAAGCATCATATCTAGTGCTTGAAGAAACAAAGAAGATTTTGTATGCAGATACTAGCCTTCATCTTCACTAAGTGAAGACTGGAGGAGCTGATTCTTGATGAGGGTTTTAAGTGCATCATCATTTGTAAGTTCTGGGGATGCCAGTGTCCTGTCAAGCTTTTCTCTATATTCTGAGATCTTCCCACTCTTCCCCATCTTTGCACATCCAAGCAAGTAAAGACTGCTACCTGAAATTTGGAATAGCAAATTGACCCAACTGTGAATTTCTATCAACTCATATTAATGAAATATGCAGGGGTCATTGCCATAAATAAGCATTCTGTATTAAAAAGATACTTTATCTGCTTGCAAATTAGAACACTTTAAAAAAAGAACAGAATAATGTTTTTAAGCATATTGACATTGAAAAGGGGTCGAATTAAGAATATAAGACATTAATTCAACAGTAATAACTTCTGCAGACATAAATACAAGGGTATAAAATCTCTTCCATTAAAAAACTGATAAACAGCCTGCCTTAGCAATTAAACTCCAAGTATATATATATATCAACCAATTTCAAAATCCACATGGGTAATCGAGCAAACTATAGTATCATCTCACATACACATCAATAGGAAACAAACACCAATCAAAATTCTAAAGAAAAAAGGCACTTGCTTTTAGCAGATGAAAGCAAAAATCAGCCTCAAAAAAAGCAATATGCAATAATCATAAAGCAGAAATGAAAAAGGAAAAGTACCAAATGAAGAAACTGCAAAATTAATTAAAGAAAAATCTACCTCAAAAGCTAGCTCTTTGGCAAGAGCTTAAGTTTTTTTCCTGGCCTGTCAGAATTGTGAACAATAGACTTAAATTACAATAAAAAGCACTTATAAAATTCCTCACTTTGGGGTTGCAGATCTCAATATATATATATATATATATATAAATATGTACAAGCCAGAAAAGGCAGCTGATACGTGACTACCCAGAAGGGTAAAGAACATGGGCTCTTCTTGAACTTGACGAATTGTAGACCAATTAGCAGAAAGATTCACTTTTTCCCACAAAAATACAAAAAAATAATCTAATTCAAAAAAAACATTAACCACTAGTAAAGCTGACGTTAAGTTGTGTAGACTTGTAGACGGTAGTAGTTGGACATCTAAATCTTTGGACAGTCTGTTTAGTGGTAATATAACAACTGCTGAATAAAATCATGGGCGGTTGATACTGTTTGTTAGGTGGGTAATTGAATTAAAATTAAGGATTTTTGACAGGTAATAAAGGTTTTTTGCAATAAATGTTACCGTTGAGAGTAATGTGATAATGATATAGATATAGGCAAAAAGCTGAATCTTTTTTTCAAGTCCCAAGATGAATTGTATGGCGTTGTCTTCAAGCAAGAATCCGAATGTTGTCAAGTTAGCTAAGATCATATTCCTCTTTCTTTTCTTTGTAAAATGATACAAATGATTCATTTTGGTCACAAAAGTTAAAATTTTTTAAGGGTATCAAAATGTGAAATTACTCCATTTTGTTAGAAAGTTGAGTTAAGAAAGTTATTGTGGTGATTACTTGAAGCGAAGTTATTGAATTATCAATCAACATCATCTCTCCTTTATGATCCCCAACTGAATTAATTTGCTGTTTTTGTGGATATCATTTAAAGTTGCAAACTTTATCATTATCAGTGACAATGCCATTGGGATGATAATGATAGTGGTAGTGGGTCGTCGGTTGTGGGTGGTTATGCTCTTTATGGAGACATTATTGCTGACAATGAAACTTTTCTTTGAAAAGAAAACGAAGTTAGAATTAATGTAATCTGTGTACATACAATACAATTGCCATAATAAGGTGAAAATTTGACCACATAAAGAGTGGTACAACAAAATTTACTCAACACTACAATCTTCAACTCTTCATTAAAAGAAATATCTCTCAAAACAACTCCTTTCATCTGCAAATCTTGAAGTTTATCAACAACACTCTTCTTAGCCTGCAAGAGCAAATCTTTATAATGTTTAAGCTCATCCAATTCAAATCCCTCAATAGACTCCTCCAACCAACAAAATACATCATCTCTATCACATTCTTGATCACTACCACCACTCATGGTTTCAACACAAGATTGCTCATTATGATCGCCACCCACGTCGCACTCTAGCCAAAGATTTTGGAGAATAAAACTATTGACAACAGAATCTGTAGCAGGAACTCCAAATGTATAAAGAGTGCCGGATGAAGAAAAAGTGATAACAGCAGCATTAGCACCAAAGCTATTACAAAATTCACCAACTTTCTTGAAAATACCATTTTTTCGCTTGCTGAGAGTAGTCTTCATGTGAGCTTTGTTCTGAATTTTCTTTATATCTATCTTCTTGCGCTCTGTTCCATTATTTTCTTGAAAATTTTCTTCTTCAACTATTTTCTTGATCTTGAGAGCTACATTTGTTGTGATGATGTCTGAAAGCAAGTGCGAGGGAGTATTTATATACAACATATTTTAAGAAGGACAAGTGTTAGTGTTGCGGGTTGCCATGCACCCGCAACCGTGCCACTTTGACAAAAAAAAATCTAAACTAAACAAAAAAAATTGAATGCCCCGATATCATGGGCCATTTATGTAAAAA
>CATIWO010169963.1:0-11251 GCA_949673435.1 Macaranga tanarius
GTAGTAGTGCAAAACATAACATATTAAAATAAAATCATAGAGTAAATAAATAACACATAAATATTAATTAATTTGTTTATAATTAAAGTATAATGTGTTTACTACCACATAAACAATTAAAAAATAAAATAATAAATAAATAAATATATATATATATTAAATATAAAAAATTTTATTCAACCATTTAGCATTAAACACTAATTTATGCAATTATATTTCTAAACATAATCACAAATAAGAAATTAATTAGCAATAGAAGTTACAAAAAAAATGCACAAAATAAAAAAAAGAGCAACTCACCGGAAGAGGAAAAAGCCGACGGTGGAGAGGAGGAAGAGAGTAGCCGCCGGTCCTCTGCTGGAGAAGAAGCCGCCGGTGGAGGGAGGAGGAAGAAGCGCCGACAGCTGGGTCATCGTTCGCGTCCGGGACAGGCGAGGGGAGCTAGGGACAGTGGGAAGAGGATGGGGCTACTGGTGGCGGCTTGCGGCGTCAGCTGGCGGCAGGGGAGGGAGGCGGCGGAGGGAGAGGGTCGGGGAGGGGAGGGAGAGCAAAAAGAGAGAGGAGAAAGAGAGGGAAGAGAGAGAGAGGAAAAAAAATTTCTGTATTTTTTTTAAAGCCTGACATTTAGTGACGGACAGTTTGTCCGTCGCTAAATGTTATAAATTAGCGACAGACAACAGTGTTCGTCGCTAATTATTAGCGACGAACAACAATGTTCGTCTCTAATTAGCAACGAACAACACTGTCCGTCGCTAATTAGTCGGTATTTCGGGTGCCATTAATTGGCACCCGAATTTTTTAGACTTTTAGCGACGGACATTTTTTTCCATCGCTAATCCGTCGTTAAATTAACTTATGTCGGTAATTAGAGATGAAAATTTGTCCGTCGCTAAAATCCGTCGGTAATTCGATACATTATAGTAGTGCAAGATCAAATGAGTCGATTAGCAAAACAAGACCTCTTAGGTAATTTAGAAAAAGTTAAATTATCTACTTGTGAGTTTTGCCTTAAAGGAAAACTAACTAGAAAACTATTTGGTAATGCAACTAGAGCCGAATTTCCTTTGTAATTTATTCATTCTAACGTATGTGGTCCAATGAATGTGAGGGCTAGGCATGGAGCCTACTACTTCATCACTTTCATAGATCACTATTCTAGATATGGTCACGTCTATTTGATATCCCATAAATATGAAACTTTAAGTTGCTTCAAAACTTTTATGAATATGGTGGAAAATCAATTAGATAGAAGGATTAAAGCCTTAAGAACCGACCATGGTCGTGAATATCTTTCTGAAGAATTCAAGACTTTATGTGATGAAAAAGGAATTGAGAATCAGTTCTCTATTCCTAAAACTCCTCAGCAGATTGGAGTTGATGAAAGAAGAAATATGACTCTTCTTGATATAGTTAGATCTATGATGGCACAATCAAATTCATTAATTTCCTATTAGGAAGATACATTACTAACTGCCACTTATGTTCTAAACTGTGTGCCCTCTAAATCTGTTACTATTACTCCATATGAGTTATGGACTGGTCGAAAATCCAACCTAAGCCATTTGACATCTTGGGGTTGTGCTGCCTATATTTATAATACCTCAAGTAAATATGGAAAATTGGGACCAAGAGGTAAAAAGAGTATTTTTGTAAGATACCCAAAGTGTCAAAAGGATACATTTTCATAGGTGAGCACGAAAATAGCATAGTGACAGAATTTGAATCACGAGATGTCATATTTATTGAGAATGAATATTCTAAGTTGGGTGATGTAGGTCAAGACTATACTCTCTATGAGACCCAAGAAATAGACACTTAAAGATCACTTCATTCAAGTGGGAGAAATCTAGAGAAAGAAGATAATAGTCTTCCACATCCGGATGATCCAAATGTTCATGATCTTGAGTTGAGTAAGAGTATAATTCCTGACTTCAGTGAAAGTATGGAACTTGAACCAAGTGGGAGCATTCTGAATTATGATGAATATATGAGACATGTTTATTAAGATTTTGAATTACGAATCACAAAGAAAGAGTGTTCTACCTCAAAGATATCGATCTTATGGTATGAGTCAAGCTCTTTTAGTTGACCTACAAGAAGATGATGAGCCAAGGAATGTGTCTAAAGCTATTTCATATCCAGCTAAAGGTGAATGGATTAAGGCAATGGAAGAAGAAATGGCATCCATAAGATCAAATCATATTTGGGAATTGGATGATCTACCAAAAGAACGTAAAGCAATTAGGAACAAGTGGGTTTTTAAGATCAAGAGAAAGGCTGATAGAAGTATCGAAAGATACAAGGCTCACCTAGTAGTAAAGGGTTATACACAACAAGAAGGGATTGACTATGAAGAGTGATAGTATACAAAATAACATAGTCATTTAGGATAGTTATGTTCACTTTTTCTTAGTTTACATTTGCATTTAGTTTAATTATTGCATTATTGTTGTTTGTTTGTTATTTTTATCTTGTTTGTGTGATTTGTATAGGTCATTTTAGGCTAATCTCATGATTAAAGTTACATTAGAGTGCATTGGAATGAAGTTTGGCATTCAAAAAGTCAAGGAAAATAAGTTAGGAGGTGTCCAAGTTAGTACGATGGTGCTGAGTCATGACAGAGGCTTGCTGTGCTGAGTCAGCCCAAAGAGTTGCAACTTTTTGATTTTAAGCAGCTTTTGTATTTTGGTCATAAATTCTTCTACAGACATCCAAATGATATGATTCAAGCTGCTTTGAAAAAGTAATTCAAAGAACTACAACTTTTATGAAGGCACTTTCTAAAGATAAAGTCATTTTATTGGATGAAAATGCCCTTGAAGTTACTGCATCTGCACAGGGTGGTGACTTTTCATTTCAAGTGGTGCCTTTCCAATTCTAAATGAATTGTAATTACTTGTAACCACCTCTAAGGTCTATATATATATCATTTCTAATCTGGAAGAGTAGAGTATAAGTTCTATTATCATATATTATAAAGTACATTTTAGTTTAAAGTAGTTTTAGAAGACACTTTCAAGTAGGCAATGAAGATGGTCAATGAGGCTATTCAATATCAAGCCAACTATTTGGAGAGCATTGGAGATGTCATTAATCCATTTTCTATATATTTTTCTCTCTATTCTCTATTTAGTTACTTGATGTTTAAAATATTTTCTTGTTGTTGCTTTATAATGATTCATATGTATCACGGCTAATTCCTTGTTTATTAGAATTGCAAGGATGAATTGATCTTATAAACTACTCTTTATTTATTTTATATTGCATGAATGATTTGATTTTGATTAAGTACTTAATTGTATTATATATGCTTAATCGCCATATATGATGTGTTAATCAAATTGTATGCAATGCGAGTTGGCATATTCTGGTGGAAATACAATTGAATTCATTAAAGGTTATGAAATCACTTGAAGACAAGGATTTCTATTTAAAGGATTATAAAATTATAAATCTTGCATGGTAATTTTATGAATTTTGTTTATCTCTTCAATGACATGAGAATGCTTGTGGACTCTAAATAAAATTATCCTAGATTGACAATGAGAGTTACTTTTAAGGACTTTAGGTTTAATTGACAATGAGAGTTGCTTTTAAATCTTTATATTATGTTCTTCCAATCATTGCATGTAATTATTTGTTGTTGTTTTGTAGTTCTTGATAAATTCTAAATTGTGGTTCTAATAAACACTACTTGAATTTGTTGTTAGGATATTTAGATTAGTTAGTATAGTTTATAATTATTTAGTAACTTTAAATTTAGTTAGAATAATTTAACATCTTCTTTTATATATCATTTGCCTATCCATCTAAGTATCTATCCGGTTAATATAAAATTACTTCAAATTCCCTAGTGTTCGACACCCTACTTATTCTATACTTAGTCTTAGAGACTATGGTATTATATTTGACCCGCATCAAATTTTGGCGCCGTTGCTAGGGAATTTGTTTAGAATTTTTATTAATTTATGGTAGAAAAAGGTTATTTTAGGCCTTAATTTTTATTTTTATGTTTATAGTTTCTAATTGTTAAATTTTTGTTTGTTTCATTATGATAGTCGGATCCTTTCAAGGTTATCAAGACTCATCCTTATGGAGCAATTGAAATTACTAATGGTAAGGGAGAAATCTTTAAGGTGAATGGCCATCATCTTAAGCCATATTTGATTGGTGAAGCAATTGATCATGGGAAGTCTATCTCTCTCTACACCTTAAGCTAGCAAAGGTATGGTCAAGCTATAGATCACTCAATGTAGCAAGGTATTACTTTCACTAACTATTCATTCTATTTATTTATTTTTATTATTTTCTTTTGTTCTTTTTTTAATTTTTCTCTTTATTATAATTTTTATTTGAACCATATTATAGTATTAGATGTTAATTTTTCTCTTTATTATAATTTTTATTTGAACCACATTATAGTATTAGTAGTAATTCCTTTCTTAGTAGTATTTATTATATTAGTAGTATTATTATTTTAATTTTATTAGTAATTTTCTTTTAACTTATATTTTATACATTAGTTTTCTTTTATTTTTTTATGTTTTCCTTTACTAATTTACACATATAAATTATTTTCTTCTATTTAGTATTTGTTTTTATTTTTTATTACAATTTATAATGTTTATACATTTTTTTTATCCTTTTATGTTAAAAAAAAAAATTGCTATGGCTCTGTGCCAAGTCGGCACGCCATGCTGACTTGTGACAAAGCCTAGGCATACCGAGTCGGCACATGGTGCCGACTCGTCCCCTCTTACTACCTACATTGCCTTTTATTTTCTTGTTTACTTTTTTTTTCTTTTCATTTTAATTTTTATTGTTTAGTATATGTATTTCACATCTATTTTAATGATTTTTCTTTTATCTTTTTGCATATAACAACTTTTAAAATTTGAATTAATTTGAAAAGTCATGTCCTAACCTAATAAAGGACACAACCTTTCAACTTTTTCGTAACCTTTTATCTTCTACTCATTTATAACTTCTTTGACTACTAATTTTTTATTCACTACTTCCTTCTTTTTCAATTCTTATTATTTTATTTAAACACCCTTAACCTATAGTCATGTTGTCACTATTATTACAAAAACTTTTAATGTGAATCTTGATGATTTTAACCGTGTTGTTTAGTGTTCATATTTTACTAAGCAAGCATTTATGAGAGGTGAAGTTGTGGATGCTTTTTTTCGCTTCATCCCGTCGCATACTAGGTCTTGTTGGAAGCGAATCCTGCATCCACATGTGGCGACACACCATGATGATAAGGATGATGTTGGAGCTAATGTTCATAAGGAGGATCCGAATGTGGGAGAGGAAGAGCGCTAAGAAGAGGCACCCTGTGATGATGTACCTTCTCTTCTTTACCCTATACAAGGAGGTATAAGTGGCTCTTATAGTAGTGACTTTCACATTTGGAAGCAAGTTTCAGAACTAAAAGGAGAAGTGAGAACCTCATTGCGGCTACACCATTGAGTCTCCTCCACTATCTCCTTTAGAGGATTGAGGGAGTTTTTCTTTTCCTTTCCTTTCTTTCATGTTTATGATTCACATTGAAAAGAATATGAATTTTTAAGTGTGAGGGAGAGGTTGTTAGTAGTTGTTATTTGTTTATCATTTAGGTTATTGTGCATGTGTCTCTATGCTTTATCTTACATTAGTTTATCTTCTCCACCTTATTTAGTAGTTTCTTTTGTAAGTTCATCTTGACTGTGATTGAGATTTTATTTTTATGTCATGTTAATAATTAATTTTTTATGCTCAATTGGAAGAATTTTAAAGTTAAGTTTTATTTATTATCTCTTTTTATTATTTTCAAAATCTAGAAAATATTTAGTCACTTTTCTAACTATGCTTAAGGCTAGGATGCTAAGGATTTAAACTTAGTTTCTTAAGACTTAGGCCGCCTAAGGGAAACTATAGCCATAATACGAAAGACTAGCTTTTCAATAATGGATAAGGACACGAAAAAAAATAAAAGAGAAAATTGATGCTTGTTGATGCGATGCATTTCGAGTAAGTTGTGTGTAAGTGAGTATACTCCTTAATTACATTCATTCGAAAAGAGTGTGTGACATCGCAAGTATTAGTAGTATGAAGAAAACAAATTAGTGGGATGAAGCATAAAATACACCCACTAATGAAAAAATAGTGGGATGGAGAATAAAATGCACCCACTAGTAAAAAAATTAGCAGGATGGAGCATAAAATGCACCCGCTAGTAAAAAAAAAAATGTGTCTAAAAATTTCATGAGAAATGGGAGTTAGTTCGTGTGCTTAATCCTTGTCCCAATGGCTACTTTTGGCTAGCCTATTATGAGTGCCATAAGTGGTGCATACATAATAGTGGACATAGAATATTGCTAAGAGATCAAGAGGTAGCAGTGAATGTAAAGAAGTAATATGGGGTAAGGCATATGTCAAGATATAAAATCTACTATTGAGACGCTATATATCTCTAACAAGTGCATAACATAAGTGTTCTCGTTATATGCTGGTCTCACGATCTATTTATCAATATGAATGGGATGAAAACTGAATATGTTCAGTCATGTGCGAGTGGGAGATGTTGGATAAATATACCAATGACATAATCTGTTTAAGTTTTGAATTGGGTGTAAGAGACTCCAAATCAGAGTCTATTACCTACTCTTTTAATGAGTATAGGTTTTATGTTTTGTACATAGAATAACACACAACACCCCAAGAAAAATACTTTGCATATTTTCCCTCTCTCTCTCTCAACACACCAAAAATACTCTGTGTATTTTGCTCCCATTCTTGTTCATCCCAGTGATATTTAGATTGTGAAGACAATAGTCTTTGCTCTAGTAATCAAGGCTTCGATCAACATATTTACTACGATTTTCTGTCATATCTGTACCCAAAAGTTAGATAAATTATAATAGAGTATATATATTAGAAATTAAAGTAGGACCTATTTGTAACCTAAATAAGTTTAGGAGTAGGACCTAATTGTAACAAAATAAAGTTTAGTGATTTTTTCAAAAAAAAAATATGGGGGGACACATGTTGGCTGAAGGAGGTAAGCATGGCTTACCCCCCCCCCCCCCCCCCCCCCCAACCTAAAGCCATGCAACGTTACCATTTAAAAAAAAAAAAGGAAGCATGCCATCTGGTGGCCAAGGAAGTGGGGAAGGAAGATCCCCACTCCCTTGGCCGGCGCCGGCTATAAAAGGAGGGAGGACATTAAGTCCTCCCAACTTATAAAAAAATAAAAAATATCATATATATATATATATATATATATATCTAAAAGGGAGTTAAAGCAGGGGAATGTAGAGGTAAGTGGATCTCGTCTTGTCTCTTTATTTATTTATTTCTTCATTTATTTATGGATTTATTCATTTATTTGTGTTCTAAATTTTTGTTGTATTAATTTTTTGTTTTGGTTGAAAATTTTCTTATACTAAAATACTATTATTATTGAATAGAATTTATCCGATATATTGTTTATGAACTTAATTAAAATTTATAGTCAAGAATTATCCTCTAAGTCTTAAAAATAATATATTAAATTTATTAATATTACCCAAGTAGGAGTTATATCTTTGCTTTTGAAATTTTATGTTGTTGACCCTAACTAAATTATAGATGGGTTAAAAATAAAATAAAATATAATAATAATATTATTATTTATTGTGATAGTAATAATAATGATAAAAATAACAAATGAGGGAGATAATTATATATATGAGCACAAGTACACCGAGAGGAAAGGTTGTAGTAAGACTGTGTCCGGGGTACGGCTGGGCTCTGTAAGATGTAGGACTGTGTCAAGGACACAACAACTCACGTGTGAAAAATATTTTCATACCTGGGGTGCGATGAGAAATTGACGGAAATATGATATATGATTATGATTACTGTCTTTGGGATTATGCTCAAGATTCATTAAATCCTTTGGGGCGAATCCGAGTTGTATTTACTTGTATGCATACATGGTTTGAACCTTCGATGTGACGAATAGTACACGACACATCGATAGCAACCTACTCTCTTGATTACCTTAGCATTGGGTACTGTGTTGTGTTGTACTGTGCTATGATTATATTTAAGGAAAATATTTTGAATTTATTGAGGAAGTAGTTTTCTGGGAAAAATATTAGAATCTGTGAGTTTGGAAATGAACTTTTTCTCCCGAAAGTATGGCAATAGAATTTCTCCTAAATTATAAATAATGATATGTTAAGAATGATATTTGAAAGTCTGAAAAAGTGGTCTTTGAAAGAAAATTGAGTTTTATGAATCTTTGAAAGGTTTCAGGATATTAATGAATTGACATTAAAGATTGTCATTTAACTATGTCATTTAACTGCCGGCTGTAATGTTGAGAATTATTTTTAACCGGTTTTACTTATAATTTATTCCTGGTATTTTTCTTATCATATCCTATTATTTATTGAGCTAGAATTGTATTCTATCCACTCACTAGGTATTTTCTTGTGAAAATACTCATCACTCTATTATTTTTGTTTTCAGTATAAAGGTAAGTACTATGCATATTGTATAGCCATGGCGGTTCACTGTATTGCCATGACCTATAGTGTTGTTGAAGATGAGACGGTAGTACGTTATATCATCCATCACGATACAGATGCTGTAATATCTGTAAGGTTTTCCTTGGAACCCATTGCTGTCAATTACTGTATGCACACTGACCGGGAGGACTTTTATAGACAGTTGTCTTACAGTAGTGATGGTTGCCTACGCCACTACCCCAGGAGTCCGAGTTTTTCTAGTTTGGACTTAAGGTTGTGTGCTTTTAGAGCTTTTTGAGGATAAGCTTTGTGATGGAGAGTAACTGCCTTTTTGCTGTAATATACAATAGTACTCTCCAGGGCTAGTTAGACTAAAATGTTAGGTAGTTGGGTTATATGTACACTTAGTGTATATTTTATATATAATTTTGTATAACCCACGTTCCTTATCAGTCCACCTGTGACAGAACACTATCTGGAGATATATATATATAAATATTAGTTTGAATGTGTGTTTTATATCTTGCCATTGAGTGGATCTATGTTAGGTATAATCCATTATCAAATATTACATATTTATTTTGGTGATGATAAAATTGATGGTTGTGTACGTTTATAGTATTGGTTGGTTGAGTGACGTCTAGAATTCTCTTAGAAGTGATGTCTTTCACAGCGCTGCCTTGGGAGGATGACCAGTGGGTTGAGTCGTCTGATGAAGGTGGCGGTGGGAAGGGATGTTACATTTCCGTTGCAGAAGAAAAAAGTCAGTAATTTATATCTCTTTGTAATTTATTATTCCTCCCTCTTTTCTTTTTAATTATATTAAGAATTCTGAATTTTACAACTTCAATTAAAATTTTAATATGTTCAATTAAAATTTTATATTTAAAAATTAAATTACATTAATTTTTTTAAAAATAAAATTCGGTTAAAAATTACGGCGGTTTCTATTGATAAAAGGTTGACGTGACACTGAAGATATATTTTTTTAAAAAATAATAAATGGTACCAATACTAAATTAATACATAGCAAATCCTATATATTGGGAGGATATTCTAGAAAAGAATGGTGTGGCTGAAATTTTGTAGTACAATTTGTTCAAAAAAAAAAAAAAAATTTCTGTGATACAATAAGTAGCTAAAAAAAAAAAAATTTAAATTAAGTGGAATAATGTAAATTCTAGGGATGAGATGGTCCCATCCACGGGCTTAGCTTAGCTTCTGTAAGAGGGGGTTGAAATCTCCTCCCTCATTCCCTTTCTAGTAGCTCAAAAAAAGTAGAATAATGTTTAAATAAAATAAAATTATTTTCACAAATAAGTGAAAATTTAAATTCTAGAAATATATTAAATTATGTTTTCACCCACAATACATATTGCGTTAATGTGATTAAGTAAGAAACTACTTGTATTTATGGGTATAACTGAGCCGAGAGCAGTTCAGCGTTCGACTCATTAAAAGTTCGTTTGAACTCGTTTAATAAATGAGCCGAACTCAAACTATGTAAAACTCAGCTCGTGAACAAGCTCGAATAAGAGCTCGCGAGATGGCTCGTAATTTTAATGTACTAATAATTTAATTTTAGATATACAATATATAAATTTTTATTCATTTAAATATTTTAAAAATATATTATTACAAAAAATTATAATTTTATATTAAATTATTTTAATAATTAATTTAAATTTATACATTGTATTTTTATAAATTTTTTTAGCTTATTTAGGATCGTTTAAGCTCGCGAATAGCTGAGAATACTTAGCATTCTAATAAGCTCGGTTCATTTATAAATGAACCAAGTCTGAGCTAGCTAAAATTTAGCTCGGCTCGTTTACACGCAAAAAAAAAAAAAAAAAAAAACAACTAAGAAAAAGAAAATCAAATAAACAACTTCATTTAACCTTCAATTACCCAATTTTATAATCAGAAGATATCTCTTAGTCTTTTCAACCATCAACATTGAGGCTGCGCTGTATTGAGTGTGACAAGTCAACTAGAAATTTAGAAGTAAAGAAAAGGACAAAAATTATAATTAATACTGTTACTGTTTTATTTTCAGTTTTTTTATGAAAGTGGTAAGTTTCCAACGGGTGGCCACGGTTCATGAACCGGCCGGTTTCGGTTCGAAACCGCCGGTTCATGGTTCGATCTAAGGTGGAATCGAACCGGAATCGGCTTAATTTCAGTTTCGGGCCGGTTCTAAACCGGCTGGTTCCGGTTTATGGTTCTGATTTTTTTGGTTCAGTTTTTACGCACTGTAAAAAAGTTGTATTATTTTAGAAAACAAAATATACCACGAGTAAGAGAAAATTATGTAGAATTTTATAAAGAGTTGTAACTTTCATTTTTTGAATTTTTAACCTAATTTGATTTTTTTCATAAAATGAACCAGAACCGGCCGGTTCGGAACCTAAACCGGCCGGTTCCGAACCTGAACCGGCCGGTTCCGAACCGGAACCGCCGGTTCACGGTTCCAGAATGGTGGAACCGGCCATAAACCGGTCCCACCCTCGGTTCAGGGCCGGTTCAGCCCGGTTCCGGGTTTGACCGGTTCCGGTTCTGGGTTTGACCGGGCCGAAACCGGCCCGTGGCCACCCCTACTCCTCGATATAAACATTAGGGGCGGAAATGCACCTTTGCCCATATAGATAACGGTGTTAACTCCAACGTTAAATGAGGGGCCAAAAACACAGAAAAAACTTAATTTTGTGCTTAAATGGTCCAAAAAAAACTTTAGGGGCATATGTGCT
>CATIWO010169967.1:0-12306 GCA_949673435.1 Macaranga tanarius
TAGTTTATGGGTTTGTAAATTATAATATTACGGGTTCACTCAGTTCTTTTTTAGGTTTTAGATTTTGTCAATTTATTTAATTAAATAATTAAAATATATATTTTTTATTTGATTAAATAATTTTTATATTATATAAAAAAATAAAAATAAATAAATAAATAAATATATTATATTATACGAGTTTGTAAATTATGACATGACGGGTTCACCCGTTTCTTTTTTAGGTATTAGATTTTGTCAATTTATTTAATTAAATAATTAAAATATATATTTTTTAATTATTATATAATTATTTATTATTAATTAAATAAGGGTATAATGGTAATTTTGGAGGAAAAGACAAAATGTCTTTTCCCCCTAAAAGGGCTGAGAGACGGAACTGTAACTATCAGCTTCCAATGAAGTTTCTTTGCTTCTGACAAAAAAAAAAAAAAAAAAAGATGTGACATGCAGACATATGTTACAAATTTAACTACTTAACTATTGTGTTTAATACACCTAAAATAAATAAAATTTTTTATTAATTTTACTTTTGAATAATTATTATTGGATATTTTCTATTAATTTTAATTTTTAATAACTATATATTATTGGGTTATATGAGATAAATCTCATTTTACAGTGATAAATATTAAATTTTTTTCTAGTATAATAAATGGGTAATTTTTTGGGCTAAAGGCATGGGTTTAGATAGAAGAGAAAATAAGTTTGTTCCAAATTTATTTGAGAAAAAGGTAGATGCTAATTTGAAAGCCAAAAATGGGACTACTTCTGATTAGGGTTGCAAGCCAACAAAGCGGCTCACTAGCTACTTGAAGCTCAGCTCGTTAAAGGCTTGTTCGAGCTCGTTTGTTAAGCTAAATAAGTGGAGCCCAAATATTATTTTAAGGCTCGTAAGTTAAACGAGTTGAGCCCAAACATTTTAAAGTTATGCTCGTTTAAGCTCGCGAACAGATTTCGTTAAGTGGCTTGAGAATATGCTTGTGAACATGTTCGTTCGTAAAACATGTTCGTGAACAGGTTCGTAAAACATGTTCGTGAATAGACTCATGAACAGATTCGTGAAATAGGTTCATGAAATAAGCTCGTGAACATACTTGTGAATAGACTCGTTTAATAGCTTGTTAATTTAAATATTAGTATTAGGTGGTGGTATTTATAATTTAAGTTAGTATTAGTATTAATATTGAGTAAATACAATTTAAGTTGATTAATAAATGTAATATTAAGTAAATATTAGTTAAAACTAATTTAATGATCAGTAACATAATACTAATTTTTATATTATATGAATAACTTTATTAAGTAGATAAAATTTAATTTACTAATTAAATATTACATAATACTAAATACTAATGTAGTATTAAGTAAATATCTAGGGTGTGCAATTGGTCGGTTCGGTTGATGTTGGGGGATTTTTCTGACCAAACAAATTAACCGAACTAAATTAATTAAAAACCGAATCGAACTGAAATAACCTTAAAACGAATCGAACCAAAATTTTGGTCATAAAACCGAACCGAACTGAAATTTTTAAAAATATTAATTATTTTTGTATTTTTATATTAAATTATTATATATTTTTTTAAAAAAATTTGAAATATTTTAAAATAAAAATTTGGTTAGTTCGGTTAACCGAATTTTTCAAATACAAAATTGAACCAAATTTTGGTTCGATTCTAAAAAATCGAAAATTCTAAAGAATCAAATCTAACCAAACCAATTTTGGTTCGTAGTTCGGTCAGCTCGAAAACCGCATTCACCCCTATCATACTAATTTAAATTAGTATTAAGTAATTAAAAATCACATATGAGAATACTATATAGTTTTATAATACATATTAGTATTAACAACTTATTTTACTAATTTTATCAAATTACCGGCACCATATTAGTATTAAGTATTGATATTAAATAAATATAATTTAATCTATGTGTTAGTATTAAATAAATATAATTTAAATTATTAAATTTAATAAAAATTTAGATCATTTCATAATAAAATCAAGTAGTAATGTTTAATGTCAATATTAAGTATAATAAAAAAATATCTATATTAAGTAAATATAATTTAAATTTGTAAGTATAATAAAAAAAAATTAGGTCCTTTCCACACTCTCATTAATAAAATACTTGCCTATTATATATTTATATATTTGTTCTATTTATATCAAATAAATAATATAATATAATTTGGTTAGTAAAAAAAAAATCTGATTATTATTTTTTTTCTAAAAGTATTATAATCACCACTTTGGCGGCCGTGACACCAAGATTAGTTGTTTATGGGTCTCTTCTTTCTTTAATAAATATTCATTTCATTTTTTATTTTTTCATTATGCAATATTATTGACTTATTGTAAAATTATATAGTTTTACTTCTAACTTAAATAGCTCATTAACCCTAAAGACTCTTATTCTCTATATGTAATTTGGAGGAGTTTTTATTTTTTGATCAAACTACAATTCTATATAAGATTTTAGTTAGTATAATAAAGAAAGATTTATAAGGAAAGTAATCTAAATTCATTGATTGCCAATGTTAAAAAATTAAATCTCCTAGATAATATAAAATTAAGTAACATAAATACTAATTAAATTAGTATTAAGCAATATTAGTATTATATACAACAAAATTATATATTCATGATATTTAATCTAAATATTAATATTAAGTGGTAGTGTTAAATAAAATTCAATCTATTTACTAGTTTTAATTAAATATAATTAGTTTTTTAAGTAAATATTACATAATACTAGTGTAGTATCAAGTAAATATCATACTAATTTAAATTAGTATTAAGTAATTAAAAAATTACATATATATTATTATTAACATTAAATACTAATATTAAGTAAATATGGTATTAAGTAAATAATATATAATATTAACTTAAAATTAAGTAAGTAGAACTTAAATTATTAAATACAATAAAAATATTATATATCATAATAACACCATATAGTTTTTATGTCAATTAGTATCATTGTTAAGTAAACAATTGAGCATATTTTACTTTTGTGCCCAAATGCCCAGCGGGTTTGGTTCGCTTCACAAATCTCAATTCGACTAAGAGCGCAAGAGGTTCAGGCGTTTCCTCAATGGTGGCTAAAAATGAGAGAGGCATTATGATGCAGATCAGATTGCTTGCAAGTTTATGGAGAAATTTGAAAATTTGCGGTAGTGGCATTTTCGTTTGGAGTTTTGGATTTTGGCGTTTTTAAAGTCCAGTTTCATTGGAAACGGGCCAAGGATTCAAAGACACAAGCTTTGCTTGTGATGTCCTATGGATTTTGGCCAAAATCCATCGTTTAGGCCTTCAAAATTGTGTTTTAGTATTTTTTGGACTTTTTCGTAATTTTCTTTTATTATTTTAATTAGGTTTAGGGTTTTCTATTTAAGGATTTTTATGTTATTTTCAGAGTTAGTTTTTGTTGATTAATTGAGATTTTGTTTATTCCAAAATTCTGTGAATTTTGTTACCTATTCCCTGTATTTGAGAATTGCAGGTTATAGAAGATTTTCGATTGGTATTCGTGCGCGAATCAACAATCGTTAATATTTATCCTTATCAGGCTTCCGCTACGTCAATAATCTTGTTTTTAATATGTTGAGGTATTTAAATTATCAATTTATAAATAAAGAGGACAATTTGACAAAAAAAAAAAAAGAAATTGAGAGGTTCTTATATATGTTAGGCATTTAATCTTATTGTAGCTATAATTTTTTTTAAGAAAAAAAAATGTCAACAGAACAACAAAGAATTGTTCTTTATCAATGTGAAGACAAGTTGGCAGAGTTTAAAAAAGTGGTTGAACACTGGTGGCTACTTAAAATAATTATGTGCTTATTTTACATGAAATCTAAAATTTCATTTGCAAGTTGCAAATGGATACTCTTCCTGTTCTATTCACCAGCCAAGTCAATGATTAGGATTACTTAAAGTCCATTATGCCCTTGTCTCACAAATAGCAGATTCTCCACATGTTAACGTCCCATCGGTATCCAATAAAAAGATTATACAGAAGCTTAGATTTTATATAGGAAATGATTGGTGTGTCGGCGCCAGACGCGAGAAACCAATTATTTTTACCGTTTTGTCCCTCGTAGTATAAAATGAGATAAATTTTTTTTAGGGCAAAAAGATAATTTTATAAAAAATTACCTTTTTAATTCAAATAATTTGCCCCTGTAAAATGAGGGAGCCAAAGTGATAATTTTGATAGGTGTCTCGCCTATCGCGCCGAGACAATTGTCATTTCCCATTTTATATATAGGCCAGTCCCACAAGAATACACTATGTTTCTGTTGAAACCTTTAAACAATTCTATAGCTCTTGCTTTACCTTGTTGAGAAGAATGGCAGAAGCAGTTCTCTTTAACATTGCTGAAGGAATCGCGACGAAGTTGGGTTCGGTAGTCCTGCAGGAGATCGGGCTCCTTTGGGGTGTTAAAGATGAGCTTGAGAAACTAAGCAAAACAGTTTCCACCATCCAGGCTGTACTGCTTGATGCAGAGGAGCAGTCCATAGTGAGTAATCAAGTCAAGATTTGGCTGGGAATGCTGAAGGAAGCGATTTATGATGCAGATGACTTGTTGGATGAGTTCTCAACAGAGGCTTTGCAACAGCAACTGATGACCGGCAATAAAATGGCAAAGGAGGTACGCCTTTTCTTTTCAAGCTCAAATCAGATTGCTTATGGTCTCAAAATGGCCCATAAGATTAAGGGCATTAGAGATAGATTAGATGAGATTGCTGCAGAGAGAAAGTTCCTCCTGGAGGAGCGTTCTAGGGAGACACATACTCATATTAAGGGATCTAGGGAGCAAACTCACTCCTCTCCACCTGAAGTAGTGGTTGGTAGAGAACATGACAAGGAGGCAATTATAGAGCTTCTGTTGTCATCCAGTGACGAAGAGGCTGTCTCAGTCATTCCAATAGTCGGAATTGGTGGGTTAGGAAAAACAACACTAGCTCAGCTTGTGTACAATGATGAAAACATCAAGATGAATTTTGATCTAAATGTGTGGGTTTGCATCTCTGATAATTTTGATGTGGAATTAACGGTAAGAAAAATTATAGAATCTGCTTGTCGCGAGAAACCTAGAAATAGTGAGATGGACCCATTGAAAACTCTCCTTCATGACAATATTAATGGCAAGAAGTTCTTGATCGTGTTGGATGACTTATGGAGTGATGATTCTCATAAATGGTTTAGCTTAAAAGATTTGTTAGCAGGTGGTGCAAGGGGAAGTAAAATAATGATAACCACAAGCATTAGAAAGGTTGCAGAGATGACACGCCCAATTTCTATCCATGAGTTGAAAGGCCTCTCTGAAATTGAGTCGTGGTCGTTGTTCAAACAAATAGCATTCAAGCGAGGGCAGCTGCCAAGTCCTAGCCATGAAGCTATTGGAAAGGAGATAGTAACAAAGTGCTTGGGGGTTCCTCTAGCCATTAAAACAATAGGAGGTCTCTTGTATTTCAAGGATACAGAGTCTGAGTGGCTAACTTTCAAAGACAAAGAACTCTCAAAAGTGGAGCAGAATGAAAATGATATTCTGCCAACACTTAAGTTGAGTTATAACCATCTCCCTTCACATTTTAAACATTGTTTTGCTTGTTGTAGCTTATATCCAAAAGATTGCAGAATTGACGTACAACAGTTAGTGCAACTTTGGATGGCACAAGGGTATGTTAAGTTGTTGGATCCAAACCTCCGTCTTGAAGATATTGGTGCTGAATATTTTATGGATCTTCTTCGGATGTCTTTCTTTCAAGAAATTGAAAAGGATGTATATGGTAATTTAAGAACTTGCAAAATGCATGATTTAATGCATGATCTTGCCATGTTAGTCGCAGGAGAGGATTGTGTTCAGTCAAATTCTGAAATGACATGTGTTAATGACAAAACCAGGCATATATCAGTTGAATTTGATGGGAACTGTAATTTTCAGGCGTTTCTTTCCTTGTTGAAGGCGAAAAAGGTACATACATTATCACTGTCAGTATCAGGTGAAGGAAGACCTCAGATCAGAGAAGAACAACTGCATCCATTATTTCGTAGTTTGAGATGTTTGAGGATGTTAGATTTATCTCATTTGGGGATTGAGACAGTGCCATGTTCCATATGTAAATTGAATCATCTAAGGTATCTGAATCTTACTTGGAATAAGAATATCAAGACACTTCCTGACAGCATCTCAAAACTACAAAATTTACAAGTGCTGGATCTTTCTTGGATTAAGGGAATCAAGACACTTCCTGATTCAATCACTAAACTGCAAAACTTACAAGTTCTGAAGCTTGAGGGATGTGTTGAGCTTACGCAATTACCAAAAGATATCAAAAAGGTTGTCAATCTTTTGCATCTTAATAACGAGACATGTGATGGTTTGACTCATATGCCTCGTGGGATTGGCCAATTGACTTGCCTCCAGAAATTATCTGAATTTGTTGTAGCGAAGGATAATTCACTCACTGGGCACTGTGGTGGACTAGGCGAATTACATTCCTTAAACAACTTGAGAGGGAACTTAAGGATTAAGAATTTGCGATACGTGAAAAATGTTGCCTATGAATTTAAGGAGGCCAATTTGAAAGAGAAGCAGTACCTTCAGGGATTGAATCTAGAATGGAACAGTTACAAAGATGATAGTGATGATTGTGGTGCAAATGACTCAAATAATGACGAGGCAGCCTTGGAAGCTCTACGACCGCACCAAAATTTGAAAGGGCTAACCTTGATGTCATACAGAGGAGTGAAGTCCGCAAGCTGGTTTTCTTCCCTTGCAAATTTGGTGTCCATTTGTTTTGAAAACTGCAAGAATATCCAGCGTCTTCCTCAATTTGATAAGCTGCGTTTTCTTACACGTTTGTGGATTTTTACATTAACCAATCTTGAATATATAGATATAGAGGTAAATTTTGATGATGGAAGGTCAGCACAATTCTTTCCTTCCCTGACAGATATTCGCATCTCTAGCTGCCCTAATCTGAAGGGATTTGTGAGATGCAAGACAGATGTTGGAATTACAACAGCATCTTCATTTCCCTGCTTTGATAGTCTTTCTGTGTTAGAAATCAAATATTGCCCTAAACTGACTTTCATGCCCCCCTTTCCAACTGTTGAAGAACTTACATTTGGAAATGACAGTTTAGAGTCATTGAGGAACATACTGAATGTGTCTATTTCTTCGCTGTCACCATCCACCTCTTTTTTGCCTCCTACTTCACTTTTCTCTGCCCTTTCTAAATTAAAAAAACTTAAAATATGGGAAACTGATGACCTATTACCAGAGTTGCTTCAAAACCTTCCTTCTCTCCAACATCTTGAATTTCATTGTTGCCCAAGAACAAAAATTGTGTCACGTGATGAGAAGGATGATGGCGTGCTATGGCAAGGCCTAAAGAGTCTCCATTCTGTTTCATTTCGACGCATGCTAAACTTGGAGTCTCTCCCAAAGGAGCTTCAGTATGTTACCACTCTACGTAGCCTTGTGATGCATAAATGTCCTAGTTTGAAGTCTTCACCAGATTGGATGGTTAAACTTACTTCATTACAATATTTGTCCATCTCTGATTGTCCTCAACTTTCGGAGAGATGCAAGAACAACATGGCTGAGGATTGGCACAAGATTGCTCACATCCCAAATATTTCAATTAACTCGAAAACTATTCAAAGGAACAGCTGGTACCAGCTATGATTGAAATCATCTGTATGTGCTTCTCCTCCCCAATTTGATCCTCATCTTTGAATTAAATTCTTAAGTATATGTTCTAATCTGTTTCTATAAGATACCTCAAATTCATTCAAATGTCATGTGCTGGCTAAATATTGTATAATCAGGGCCATGACAGCTAAGAGGGTGAGAGTTTGTTGATCACCCTGATCAAATGAGTTTAGCAGAGAATTTCATTCAGAAGAGCTGAACTTTTTCAATTTTTTTCTTTTTTGAATATTTATGTTTCCTATTTTACTACTTAGATTTTTATTACTTGGCTGGGATTTATCATTTATGATCCATCGCTTTTGGACTGCAACCAATGGAAATGATCATCATTTAATTGACTCCAGTTTTAATCATCTAAATCTGGTGCTGGTTTAATTTGCAGGTGAATTGTGCTCGGGAATCAGATCCAACAGCCACACTCCAGGCATTGGCAATTGTGAAGGTAGTCAGTTACTTTTTTTGCATTTAGCCTTCCAAAGTGTTGTCAATTTGTATTATTTTAAAATTTTTATGCTGTAGTCTGGCTTTCATTTCAGGTAGATGCAAGGAGAAAAAAGAACTGATAAAAATCAGCCCAAGATTCTATATGGTGTCAGAACCATGAAACAAACAAGTGCTCCACTGTTTCACGAGTCTGAATTTTTCTCTCTTGTTCATTGATTCTTTCTGGGACTTTAGATTGTGTTAAATAACATAAACAGGCTATATATTTATCTGTAGATGAAGAGACTGGATTGATTTGGATAGAGACGCTTGAAGAGCTTGTATGTCTTCGCTCCAATTCGGTAATGTTATGATCTTCCTACAAAATAAATCTCTATGGCATATTCCTCCTTCAGCTCCCTCTAAATATGTTGTTTAATTTCTTATGATGATCCAGATTTTTGTATCAGCAAAATTTTCGAAACAACAATTAATGGAGACCCACAACTCACTTTCCTTTAATTTGAAAGATGACTGAGAAGGAAAAAAACTGCTGATTGGCCTTTGTTAGAGTGTGAATTTGAAGGAGTAACTTCTGGAATTTTCATAGCCATAGCCTGCTCAATGTAAGAAGTTGAAAAAGATCAATGGGGCAACCTACGGACATGTAGCAGCATCTTCAACAGTTGATTTTATAATGGAACAAGGATGATGATGATCTCGGTGATGATGGAGTCATTAATTGTGATGAAGTAGCATCAGAAGCTTTGCAACCACACTTGAATCTGAAAGAGCTATGCATGAAAGGGTAGAAGAGAGTGAATTTTTCAATATAGCTTTCCTCCCTCAGAAATCTGGTGTTTGTTTAGTTTGTTAACTATGTATCCTTCTATTATATCATTTCATTTGTCTGACTTGTCAATTATTGGATTGACCAGGCTGAAGTATATAGATGAATTCTTCCTGCCTTGGAGACTCTTGCACTCTCAACATGCCCCATTTCGAAGGATGAGATCAACATCAACAACCACAATGGAGCTTCCCCAGTTTCACTATCCTTCACTGACTATCCAGTCTTGCCCCAAACCTCATTGCAATACCCCTGTGTACTTCATCACTGCAAAGGTAAAAAATAAATGTTCTGTTTGATTTTTATATATGTGCTGCCAATAATTGGATATTCAGCTAAGCAGCTTATCACATGCGCTTTTTGAAGTATAAATGGCTCTAGAGTTTCTTCTCAATCATTTTCTTAAAATTTTTGTTTTAGTTAAATCTTTTTCTGAGATTTGATAATACAAGCAATGTGATCATGTTCATCATGGGTATCTCCCGTGTTTTTGTAGGCTCAATGTGCTTCGATAAACCATGTTGAAATCTCCACTGAATGCTCTCTGGTGTTGAATTACCTTGAGCATCCGAACACAGGGAAATTCTAATCTATTAGCAGGGAAGTTGCGACAACCGATCAACTCTTGAGAATCATTGCACCATGTGAAGCACCTTATTATTCAGAAGACTTCTTTTCTTTTGAAGATGACTGAACCAAAGCACCAAATCAGCAATTGTTGAAGTCAAAAAAAAAAAAAAAATGATAACTGCACTTCTGCCTCTTAGTCAGTCTCTTGTGTTGATCAATTTCTCCTTGATGCTTGGTGGATCTAAGTGTTAGCAGGCATGTGGAGTGATGTAATATAGTTGAAGAACAAGCTCAATGATTATGCAAAATTTGTTGTTGATTTTGTTCAATGAATTTTCCTTGCTCATTACAAATTTCTCTGACATTGCAAAGTGAATCAACATCAATCATTTTCCTTGGATTTGCAATGCCCTCTTGAGGAATTTTCGTTCCATCAAATTTGTAATAGCCTCTTGGAGAATTGCATCCTTCTGGAGACTTTGTGAAATAATTTAAGATTTTAGTTTTAACTGGTTTAATGCGGGGACAATTACCAATTTAGGGTAGTTTAGGATTTTAATTCTCAAAATATGGTAATTGTTAAAGAATTTACTAATTATAGGTGAAAGGAAAAAAAATTTCCCAATTTAGAGTGAATGTCAGGAGAAAAGCCGGTGAAAAAAAAAACGCTGGTCAGAGTAGCGTATTAAACAAAACGCTACTTGAAGTAGCGTCTTGCTTTTGGCAGATAACAATGCCACAAAACGCTACTTCAAGTAGCGTTTTGTGGCAAAATGCTAGCGTTTTGCTTTTGTCCTTATATTTCGGGAAATGCTCATAATTACTATAATGATTGTAAATTTAATAATCATAATAATAATTGTGTAATGATTGTAAATTTAATAATTATAATAATAATCTATTATAATTAGATTATTATTATATATGATTAAACAGTTATTATTGTATAATGATTGTAAATTTAATAATCATAATAATACTAATAATATGTAAAGATAATTAAAAATAAATATAATCATAATATTTAAATATTAAAATTGTATAAAAGTTATTATGAATTTGTATGAATAATAATAAGAGTAGTATTATGATTATTAAATTTACAATTATTATACAATCAAAATATACTATTTATACCATAATCATTATAGTAATCATTATGAGCCACTAATCATTACATGTATATGTTACATTTCCGGAAAAAAAAAATGGCAAGGGCAAAACGCTACTTGAAGTAGCGTTTTGTCTGAAACACTACTCAGGGCTTGTCTTCTTACAGAAAAACGCTATTTAAAGTAGTGTTTTTTTTTTTTTCATCTACAGAAAATCACCCTAAAACAGTAAATTATTTTAGGTGTCGCATATTTTGAGAAATATAATTCACATTTCTCCTAAATTGGTAAATAGCCCTGACTAATCTATTCTCTTCAAAGACATCTTAAAATGCATGATTTAAATTATACTATTAATTTGTTATTATTTTCAAATAATTTTAAAAAAATTTCTGTTTGTAAAATTAATTTCTAGATAATTTTAAAGAGAAAAATCATCTCTATTGTGCAGTTCATTAACAAGATCTTTTTATTAATAAAAAATAATTATTATTTTCAAGAGTGCTGGATTCAATTAATGTTTGTATATGTAATATGATTTGTTTTACATGAATAATAAATGCATATTAGCTAAAAAGAATAATATTTAGTGGATGACGAAGGGGGAGTTTATCCGTTTATCACTTTGAAGGGTACAATTTTTATAACATTTATGGATCTTGTTTGTTAGTAATAAGCTTTATTGTAGGAATCATAGAACGAATCAATCCAATAAAAAAATTTACATGTATAATTGCCTGAATTTAAAAAATATTGAGACAATTTGTTCCAACTCTTGTCTCTATTCTTATATATAACAAAAGAGAATCGAGTTTGGATCTACACCCTCTTCATATCTCCAACATTGCTCAATTCATATTTTTAAAAATTAATTACAGAATATCTCATGTACTTCTGCAAGTATCTTTAATTTTACCACCAACTTCTAATTTTAACAAATAAACTTTTAAGGTTAATTGTCTGGTCAGTCACCAAACTATAATTGTTTTTTCAGAATTATTACAAAACTTTACTTTTTGGTTACCAAAGTTTTATTTTAGTTTCACGCGTGATTCTTCTTAAAATTTTTGAACATTGAATTTTGTTAAATTATATTTTTAGTCCAAATTCGAAAATAGTTTACAAAATAGTTTATATGTTCTATACATTTATAGATTATAAGGAAATATTTAAAATTTATCTTCTTTTTTTTTATAACATCTAACATTTTATTCACCAGTATGCCTACTTCAATGGCTAGGACTTGTCTCTTATATGTTGAATCACCAAGTATTTCTTTAATATAGAATTGCTCAATAAGTTTGTTCACTTCATTTTGTACATTGTTGGATGAAATCAATCCTGATAGATTATTAGAGGTTGAACTTTATATTCTATTTTTTATTAAGCTTTTGTGCTTAAATTATGAGTGAAAAGAATCACTTCTTAAGATAAATTTCAAACATTTCCTTATTTTCTATAAATGTAATATAAAAAATGGATTTATTTGTAAAATATCTTCAAATTAGGACTAAAATAATTATTTAGCACAATTCAATGGTCAAAATTTTTAAGAAGAACCACACGTTAAACTAAAATAAAACTTTAGTAACTAAAAAATCATAAATTGAAATTTTG
>CATIWO010170016.1:0-13840 GCA_949673435.1 Macaranga tanarius
CATATTAAAAAAAAAAGAACAAGATGAAGAAAAAAAAGAAAACCAATCCAATCATAATGAATAATAAGAAAAGTTAACAAAGAAACCCCCTTCACAACTGTGTAGAGAATGCTTATTCTTCACAATCTTTAAATCAAACTCATATTCTAATATGAGCAAAGCATAAACTAAATGAAAATGTTCTGAAAATAACAAAGAAAAATAATAATTCAAGAACAACCCCTTATGAAAAATAAAAATAGTTCTAATTATAAACCTAGTTACCTAATAAGAAAGGTCATCTATAGCCTTTCAAACTCTATCTAATCTAAAGCTTAAAGATGAACCCAATCCTATCTAAACTTCAGCTCAAAATCTTCATCTTGTTGGCTACCACATCAATTATACATGGGTGTGCAGGAAAATGGCATGGCTGCACTAGAAACAACCCTGAATCACCTTGGGAGAGGCATGGCCATGCTACTTTTTAGCATGGCCGTGCAACTCTGCAACTAGGTCTTTTCTTCACTCAAGCACGGCCATGCCAAAATATGGCATGGCCATGTACCTCTACTGGAATGATAACCTTCAATTTTGATCTCCAACCTTATTTTACCTTTATTTATTGACTCTATCCTTCCCCAAATACATCCTACAATCAAAAACTTAATAAAAATTAACTATTTAACATAAAAGTAACTAAATCCTAAATAATTAAAATAAATAACAAAATTAACTAAACTAACTAAAAACTAACTAAACATGTAACTTCTAAATCTAATATGCATAAAATAGTGTGCTCAAACTATAATATTTTCACACTTATCAACTCCCCTATACTTGAACCTTTGCTTGTCCTCAAGTAAAACAAGAGAACAACCTATTTTTACAAAGAATAAACATCATTAGTAGTTCTTAACTTGAGAAACCATTCTAATCTCCCTTTAATACAATGTTTATAACTGAAAATTAAAACAATAACTCAAGGTCAAGAACATAACAATTACCAAGTAAAAAGTAAACTCTCTCATTGAATTCATGAAAAATCATAATTAACAACCAAGAAAATAAAAAATAAGCAGGAAACATAAACACTTAAGTAGTTCTTTCATTAACAACACTTAAAAGGCACACAATTTAATTCTTAAAATTTCCTTATTGTAGTACTCCCACCTTTCTATATTACTCAATGTGGATACCTCAATAAAGTCCTTTGAATACTCATACCCTTTATAGAGTATTGGAGTATAGGCACGAGTGTATTTTATGCTCCATCTTACTTAAGGGTTTTATTTTATTTATTTATTTTAATATTCAGTGCCTATATATGCATGAACTACACTAAAGAATTAAATTCCTACTTACAAGCAGTTTTCTCAACTATTAAACATCTTAGCTCAATTACTCAATGAAAGAGTAAGCATTAAGTTCATTAAAATGTAAAAATTCTTAACCACAAATTATTCCTCTAACTTAACAGTCAAAACAAATCATTAAAAGGAGATTATTATATTTACTCAAGAAAAATAGACATAATGGTACTAACTCTTCATAGAAGTAGGCTTAAAAATTCAAGTGAAGGGTCTTTTATTCATGTAAAGAAAAACTAAAATGCAAAAACAACAAAAATAAAAACAACGCAGAAAAATAAAAAGGGAAAGAAAACTTCCCTAATCAGATGCATTTGATGATGAGGTTTGGGGACCTATGACTTCAATAGATGGCTCTATTAATTCCTTCATTCCCTTATTTTGAGAGATCAATTATTTCAGCTCTTCCACTTTGGCTATTAAATTGTCCATCCGCATGTCACATATAGTCTCATAAACTTCAAATTTGGTGATCACATCCATAATCATATGACCAACCCTTTGATCAGTTCGATTTGCTATATCTTCCATCTTCTTTTCAACTTTCTCAATATTTTTCTCAAATCTCTTCCTTTTCGCTGCTCTATTCTTCTTCCTGGCTTTGGCCTTACCATCCTTCTTTTTCAATCTTACATCCCCATTAGCTACTTGAGGCTTGACATCTTCTTCCTCCTCTTTGCTAACATCATCAAAATTCTCTACCACCTTTGGAAAAGGAACTTCTCTATTTCTTAAGGTAGTTTGACGTAGCTGATATCATCTTCGATAGTCCGCATCCTCTAGCATTCCCAAATCTGTGATGATCTCAGCTCGGATCATAAAATTTTCATCAAAGACCTCACGTTCCAATGGCTTAAAAAGGGTGAGTTTCCTTAGTACAAAATGCATGGCTAGGCCCGTGACAATGTGGCCCATAGACATCAATATTTTTCGTCCCTACACAACACGCCACATCATAAGAAAGACAAGATATGCACTATTCACCCTACGGTTAGTATGCATACACCAAATTAAGAACAACTTATCGGGCGTAACTTTAGTGCTATCATTCCTACCAAAGATAGTGTGTGCCATAAATTTGTGCATTAGCAAGTATGAGTGACTTTCAATTAAACCACTAATCATTATATCTCCATTGCTTATTCTATTCCCATTAGTAATTTCAAACCAAAACCGACTCATGTTGAATTCAAGAGGAGGTTGATAAATACCTCCTTCGGAAAAACTAAAACTTTCAGCCATGAGTTCACAGTCAAAATTGTATTCCTTTCCAAAGAATCTATATGAAAAAATTCTTTGCTCCTTAGCTTTGATTTTCAATGTAATGTAAAATTCAATGGTTAGTTTTATGAATACATCGTATTGCACTATTTTCAATTTATTCCAACCTAGCTTTTTGCACAAAGCATTCATTTAATCATGCATTCCAATTTCTTTTAAGATCTTATCATCAAAATATTTTGGCATGCACATATTTATTTTGTTAAGAGAGCAAAATCTCTTACCTTCTTCATCTGAGAGAATAGGGAAAAAGGCATCATACTTATCTTTGAGGTCAATTGGCTTAGCTCTCCTCTCCAATAATGCCTTCCCTTTGCTTTGTGGCCCTTGGCTAGTGATTGATATGCTATATGAACTCATTAGGTAGCAAGAAAAATAAATACAGAGAAAGTAGATGCAGAGAAATTGATGAAAAGAAAATAAGTGCAGAGAATGTAGAAGATTTGAGAGTTAAAAAATTCAATGCCTTAAATAGAAGAAAAACTTAAAGTTTACAAGGATTGAAAGACTCAAATCCTAATCCTATCTTGAAAAGATAAGTTTTATTAAAAAGAAACATCTAAAAATCATAATAAGAAAAGGAATTTAAAAACAACACAAATTCTAAAAAATATAAATACTAAGATAAAAATTGAAAAATAAACAAACCAAAATAAAAAAAATTGAAAAATTTTATTTTTCCTCCCCCACACTTAAAACTTGCAATGTCCTCACTGCGTGTAAATTTGGCAAAATTTAGGTATGTTGCAAGAGCAGGTCGTATGGCCATACAGGATTTTGGCATGGCCGAGCCTACCTTACTTCTGGCATAGGAATCACATAGCATGGCCATGCTGGATTCTGGCATGGCCGTGCCTGCCTTGCACTTAGAGTGCAACTGACACAGCTTTGAACAGGCACGACCATGCCAGAATCCAGCATGGCTGTGCCTGAAATAAATTTCAGGCAATCAAACAATTATAAACTTGACTCAAATACTTCATTGCAACATTTTAAGTGAAAGGGAAATTCAAAAAATAAAATTTAAATTGAAAGAACATGGAAAAGGAAACAACTTCATTAAAATTTCAAACATCACACATAAAGCAAACATAACTTTAAACTTATATCAATGCTAAACATTAACTATAACACAATGCAACTAAAAACATCAAACATTCAAATTTAAACAACAACCTAATATTTAAACATAAAAAAAACATAATGCAATAAAAACACAAAGCTAGACATAACTTCATCTATTCTTCACTCCATCTTCAATTGTTCCTTGGATCTTGTGGTGGATAAGGAGGTGGAAAGAAATTTTGGGATTAAAAATATGCCATCAAATTATAATTGATCATATTGACACTTTAATTTATGCTATGAGCCATTGAGGTAAGCTCCCCAACATTTGAATCAATCACCCCCACTTGAAGCTCTAAATCATTTAGTCATCACATGACTTCTTACATGTCACCACTGTCCTCTTCATCTTCCATTGTTTATGGTGGTGGTGCATTGATGAGATGAGGATTACCGTGATGATCTCTCATGACTAGACCAATAGCTTCCATCATTGAGATGTCAATCAAAGAATGGCCCTTAAGCTTGGCAAAAGGCATGTTATCTAAATTGAAACCAACATAGTAGGCAATGTTAGTGATTAAGTCACCAACCTTGATTGCTCCTGCCATCTTGTTAGCCACATCCTTCAATTTAAGTGCAATGGCATGGCAAACATCTACTTTTCTATTGTGACACATGCAATACAAGATATTCAGCTCTGTTGTGGTCACCACGGAATCACCTTCTTTTCTAGGAAACAAGGAATGAGCCATCAGTCTATATAAATTACTTAGAGCCGATGATTGAATTCGAGATTCTTTTGTCGACTTAACCTCATAAAATCCACTCCTTTGGCCTGTAATCTCATTCCAAAATTCATGCCTATCATATTCAATCATAGCATCTTGATCCGAAGGAAAGTGAAACACATCATTTAATTCAAACAAACCTATGCTATGTTCTATATTTCCCAACCTAAATGTGAGCAATAGGGTTTGTTCATCAAAATGAAAGGAAGAAAGAAATTCACATATAGGCCTAATATAGGTAGGGTTTTGCAAAAGTACAAAGGCTTCCCATCCCATCCTAGTTAAATACATGTTAATATCTTCAAATAAACCAACATCCTTTAACGAAGAAGCACTTATGTATTTGTTAGGCACTATTTGTCTAGCTGGCAATTGCTCAAACTTCTTCCTTTGCCCCTCATGCCGAAATTCAATAAGTGTAGGGAAGGGTCTTACCAAACGATCTTCATCAGTTCTACCCGGATTAGTAGAACTTCCCCCATATTTCCTTTTTGAATGTTGAGATGACTTTTTGTGGGATATTATTTTTATTCTAGGTTGTCTCTCCATTAGTGATGAAAAAGTTGATAGAAAGTGAGAGTAAAAGAGAAATTGCTCAAATTTACTAAATCGGTAAAGAAAGGAAGAATTTTGAAGAAGAAATAATTTGATGGTGTGTGTAGAGAATGAAAGTGAAAGGGTTTAAATAGAGAGAAAAAAAGGGTATAGAATAGATGAAATTTGAGAAATTAAAGAGTTGGGAATTGAAAAAGGAGTTAAAGTTGAAGCGATCTATGAATTGGGAAGGTGAAAGGGCTATAAAAGGTTATGGGAAATTGGGGATTTGACCACTTTTGAATCTTTAAAAATTGTGCAATTTCAAAAATTCCTGACAGGTCACACGACCATGCCAAAATTATGCATGGCCATGTGGCTGTCGATGCTCAATAAGGTCCAATCAGGCACGGGCGTGCCAGAAACACATATGGCCGTGCTTGATTGCAAGCAAAATTTTGACTGGCGCACTGATAAGACACGGCCATGCAAAAATCACATATGGCTGTGCCTGCCTTGAAGCATTTTAGCCTTAATCAGTCTTATTATGGCATGGCTATACGAGAAATGCACATAGTCGTGCCTGATTGGCTGATTTTACAAGTTTTCTAGCTCATCAGGTCACATGGCCGTGCAACAGGGTGCGCAACCTATCTATCTGAATATCACAAGTAAAAATGCCAAAAATGAAAGCACAATTTATCATGTAATCACAACCCTTTATTTTCCACATAAAAATGCACTTACATACTTCTTCTGGCGCTCTTTCTTTTCAATTCCTGAAAATAAAATTAAAGAACTTATGATTGAAAAGCTTTAAACAAAATACAAACTAAAATAAATAATAAGAAAAATGAAAAATAAAAACTTAGTTGAGCCCCCAAGAAGCACTCTTTTAGATCTTATGAGCTTAGACCATCATGCTTTTCAAAGTGTTGAATCAGCCAAAAAGGCCAATTGGCGAGCATTCTCCAATATGTCTCCATGGTAGATTTTTAGTCTTTGCCCATTGAATTTGAACTTTTCTTCTTGAGTGTTGCAAGCTTCTACAGCTCTATAGGGGTATACATGACTCACTATAAATGGTCCCGACCATCTACAATTGAGTTTTCCTGAAAATAATCTAAGTCTGGAGTTGAATAGTAACACTTGGTCTCCTTCTTAAAAACTCTTAATCTTTACTTTGGCACCATGCCATTTCTTTGTACGTTCTTTATAAATTCTAGAGTTTTCAAATGCCATCTCTCTTATCTCCTCCAATTCACTCAATTGTAAAAGTCTTTTTTCAGTCGCTTTCTTGTAGTCTTAATTTAAAGTCTTGACCGCCCAGTAAGCTTTATGCTCAATTTCTACAGGAAGATGACATGCTTTTCCATAAACTAACTTATATGGAGACAGTCCAATAGGTGTTTTATGTGCTGTTCGATATGCCCATAAAGCATCATCCAGCTTCCTTACCCATTCTTTTCGCGACTTACTCACTATCCTTTCGAGTATCCGCTTCAATTCTGTGTTGCTAACTTCCACTTGTCCACTTATTTGGGGATGGTATGAAGTGGCTATCTTATGTTTCACTCCATAACGAGTTAGCAATGCTTCCATGTTTTTATTGTAAAAGTGCGTTCCTCTATCACTTATGATAGCTCGAGGCATCCCAAACCTGGCAAAGAGTTTTTGCAAGAATTTGTAAACCACTCTTTCATAATTGAATGCACATGCTTGAGCTTCTACCATTTAGAAACATAATCTACATAGACAAGTATATACTTATTTCTGTCTAAAACAGGAAATGGCCCCATGAAATATATGTCCCACACGTAAAAAATTTCTACCCTTAGAATTCCAGATTGAAGCATTTCATCCTTCTTTGATATGTTGCCACTTCTTTGACATGTTGCCACTTCTTTGACATGTGTTGCAACTGAGTGCAAACTTCCTAGCATCATGAAAGAGTGTAGGCCAATAAAATCCTACTTTAAGAACCTTAGCAGCAGTTCTTTGTGGACCAAAATGGCCACCATTGACCATCCTATAAAAATGTTGGAGAATTGAACCAATTTCTTCATCTCCTACATATCTTCTTATCATGCCATCACTGTAGAGCTTCTAGAGATATGGATCATCCTATAAATAAAACTTAGAGTCATAAAGGAGTTTCTTCCTCTGTTGACTATTGAATTCTTCTGAAAACTTTCCACTTGAGACTAAGTTAGCTATGTCAGCAAACAAGGGGCATGTATGCTTCTAATAACTAGAAGCATCTCATCTGGAAATAGCTCTTGAATAGGTTCCTCTTTATTATCTCTATCTTGCTTTAGCTCTAATCTTGAGAGATAATCAGCTACAACATTCTCTGAGCCCTTTTTGTCTTTGATTTTAATGTCAAACTCTTGTAAAAGCAGCACCCATCTTACGAGCCTTAGTTTTGAGTCCTTCTTGTTCAAGAGGTACTTCAATGCCGCATGATCTGTATATACAACAACTTTAGCACTAAGAAGATAAGATCTAAATTTATAAAAAGCAAAAATTACTCCTAGCATCTCCTTCTCAGTTGTTGTATAGTTGAGCTGTGCATCATTCAATGTTCAGCTTGCATAATAGATGACATGAAGTTTATTTTCCTTTCTCTGGCCAAGTACTGCTCCTATTGCATGATCACTTGCATCACACATCAATTCGAATGGAAGGTTTCACTCAGGTGATACAACTATAGGAGCTGATATCAATGCTTTTTTCAACCTGTCAAAAGCCAATTTACAATCATTAGTAAAGTTAAAAGAAGAATCTTTCTCAAGTAGTTTGCAGAGAGGTTTAGAGATTTATGAAAAATTCTTTATGAACCATCGATAGAATCCTGCATGGCCTAGGAAACTTCGAACTCCTTTGACATTGGTGGGATACTGAAGCTTATCAACGATCTCCACTTTTGCTTTGTCCACTCAATACTTTGTGCTGATATTCTATGCCCTAGAATAATTCCTTCTTCCACCATAAAATGACACTTTTCCCAATTCAGCACTAAGTTTGTCTCTTTACACCGAGTAAGAACTTGCTCTAAATTTTCTAAACATCATTTGAAAGAGTTTCCATAGACTGAGAAATCATCCATGAACACATCCATAATTTCTTCTACTAAATCTAAGAATATGGCCATCATGCACCTTTGGAAGGTTGCTGGAGCATTATATAATCTAAATGGCATCTTTCTATAAGCAAATGTGCCATAGGGACATGTAAATGTTATTTTATCTTGATCCTCTGGAGCAATTGCTATCTGATTGTAGCCTAAATAGCCATCTAGGAAGCAGTAGAAAGCATGTCTTGCTATCCTCTCCAACATTTGAACAATGAATGATAATGGAAAATGATCCTTCCTTATAGCTGAATTTAATTTCCTGTAGTCAATGCACACTCTCCATCCATTCACCACTCTTGTAGATATTTGCTTGCCTTCTTCATTTTCCACCACAGTCATGCCTCCTTTCTTTGGTATACACTGGATAGGACTTACCCATGAACTGTCTAAAATTAGGTAAATAATCCCAGCGTCTAGTAGCTTAACCACTTCTTTCTTCACTACTTCTTACATGTTTGGATTGAGCCTTCTTTTCCTTTCAATGGTCGGCTTGTATCCATCTTCCATTAGAATCTTGTGCATACAATAAGATGCACTTATCCCTCTTATATCAAAAATTTGCCAACCAATTGCTCTTATTCTCTTTTTAAGCATCCTCACAAGCAAGTCTTCTTGGTTTCGGGTGAGTTTAGAGGATATGATTACAGGTAAAGTTTGATTCTCTCAAAGAAAAGTATACCTCAAATATTAGGGTAAAGGTTTCAAGTCTACATTCGGTGGTTTTATGATTGATGGTGGTGTAAGTTTAGTGTTTGGTAATTGGATTTAGGACAAAGAGGTTTGGTGTTTAAGGTATTCTTCATCTTGGGAGGTTTGTACCTGCATACACTTCTCAATATTTTCCAATTCATCATAATTTGCAAACCTCCTTCATTGGACTTCATCCACACATTCATTCACAACATCAATTCTAAAATATAAATCATTATTAGAAGGATGTTTCATACCTTGATAGATGTTGAATTTACAACTTTCCTTACCTACTCTTAGAATCAATGTTCCATCATATACGTCAATAATTGCTTTTTCCGTGTAGAGGAAAGGCATACCAAGGATCAATGGAACATCTTCATCTTCTTTAAAATCAAGGACAACAAATTCAACTGGAAAGATGAATTTTCCAGCCCTTATGAGTACATCTTCTATTGTGCCTTCTGGTTCCTTTACTGTCCTATCTACAAGTTGCAAGTGAATGCTTGTAGGTTTTGCCTCTCCTAATCTCAATTTTCTAGAAATTAACAAAGGCATAAGATTAATAGAAGCACCTGAATCACATAAAGATTTTTGAAATGATAAATTTCCAACAGAACATAGGATAGTCTCCTTAGTTGCTTCCTTTTTAAAGGAAGTTTATTAGAGATGATGGCATTGCACTCCTTTGTAAGCGTAACTGTCTCACATTCTTGCAACTTCTTTTTATGAGAAATCAGCTCCTTTAAGAACTTTGCATATTTAGGCATCTAAGCAAGACATTCCACTAAAGACATATTGATATGAAGCATTTTGAATCTTTCCAAGAACTTTGCAAACCGTTGATTATGCTTATGTTTCTTCAGCCTTTGTGGATATGGTACTGGAGGTTCATAAGGCTTAAT
Source organism: Macaranga tanarius (assembly GCA_949673435.1). Taxonomy (NCBI): domain Eukaryota; kingdom Viridiplantae; phylum Streptophyta; class Magnoliopsida; order Malpighiales; family Euphorbiaceae; genus Macaranga; species Macaranga tanarius. The sequence continues at coordinate 9,752 of CATIWO010170016.1, forward strand.
TGTGTTAGTGATGTGCCCAATTGTATTATAGCCATATTGTGACTTTGTCTATTTTGCATCATTATAATAAAGAGGCATTTTATCATATTGACTATGTTAAATTCCATGAATGTTTAATTCTATTTGAGATTATCAAGTGTGTGACTTGATAGTAAAACTCTTAGATGGCAAATGAGTTATATTCTAAATCAGCCCTAGTTAGTCATTATTGTGTGAAAATAATGAATAAAGACTAGTATGAGATTGATTGATGATCATGTTTTACTGATCATGTATAGAGATACAAAGTCAAGTCATAGGTACATATGATGTACTGGATTGACCCACTATGAGAATACTATATGGATAATTGTCATAAGTTATTCTCATTGCAATGATATTATTGTAGTCCTTTGACCTGAGATCATCATAGAGTCCTGCATGATGAGTTTTATATTTTGACATATTCTAATATTATCTTTAACATGATGAGTAATAGATTGTAATTGTATATAAAATGAATCATGTGAGGAGTATGAGTGATCAAGAAGGAATTTGTCCCTTACTAATCATGAGGAGGATATCTATAAGCCCCTCGATAAATTAGACTGAATGTAAATGCATGGCCATACTTGAAATCAGTTGATAAGGAGTTATCAATTTTAGTCTATTTGAGATCGAGAAATAATTGAATTATTAAGGATGACATAAACCATGCCTTATATTCAATCTAAGATATTGTATACAAAAAGACTGTAATATTGTTGTTAAATAGGTTGTGTCAGATTACTGACCTTGACATGACTTAGGTAGTCATAATGTCTTACTAGAGGCCACTTATGACTTATGGGCTACCAATAGATTGGAGGCCCATTGTCAATGTTGTGTGAACCTACAGGGTCACACATATAGAACAGACCCAAAATGGATATTAGGATTATTAGCCTAATTAGATAAGTTATCTCTCATATATGTAAATAGTCAAAATTTATTTATGGTAATAGTTACCATAATTAAATTTAAAAGAAATATATATATATATATATATATATATATAATAGTTTTGGATATTTGTGGATATAAATATTTAAATAAAATGGATAATGATATAACCAAAAGGTGTTTTGATATTTGAGTAGGACTCTTCAAACCCTAATTGATATGGATATATATATAGATATATATCACATATAGAAAAGTAGGTCTCTACATATCATTATTCATAAAACACACATTCTTTTGGAAAGAAACGTAGAGAGAAAATTGAGAGAATGTTGCTCTTTAGTTGGATACCGGTAGAGGACGTTGCTCTTTAGTTACATCTGTATTCTGACAGAAGAAAATGAAAGGCTCGAGGTAGGGTGTCACCGGAGTGAACCTCCTCTCTTCCTTCCTACAATCTTGCCTTTGAACTCGTATTGGTAAGATTATAGACTCGATTAAATTGATTTAATCCGAACTACTTGGATCTTAGTGGAGGTTTTTAGGGTCAAAATTTTTATTTTCCGCTGCATGATTGTGACCCGGAACCCGACAAATTGGTGGTGACTTTGCTTTCTTTTTAGCCTCATTTTGAACTTCTGGATCCTTTTGTACAACAACCCTTTCACCTTCTTGCACTTTCTCTCCTTTGTTCTTCTTTTCTTCATATTCCAGTGTTACTTTGGGTGTTTGAATCTCTGTGCCACTCCTTAAGGTGATGGCCTTCAACTATTCCTTTAGGTTTTTCTCTATATTGCTCGGTAGTGCACCTTGATTCCTTGTAAATAAAGAGTTTGCTAACTATCCCATTTGCACTTCTATATTATGAATAGAAGAGGAATGATGGAATCATTTTCTCCATCCTCTTTTGAGCTTCATCTTGCTGACTCATCTTTGATAACATTACATCCATGAATTTCTCCATCTTTCTTTCTATTGACGTTTTGGAGGATGAACTTTTATCTTAGTGAAATTGAGGTTGAGGTTATTGTGCATTCTGAACTCCAAATCCTAGTGGTGCTTGTGGTCTCTATTGGTTATTTCTTTGATTGCTCCAAGACAGATTTGGATGATTCCTCCAACTAGGATTGTAAGTATTACCATAGACTTGATTTTGAGGCCCTTTGAAGTTACCCACATAGTTGACTTTCTCCGTAGTTATCCCTTACGTCATTTGACATTCTATTGTAGGATGACTTCCTTGACATAGTTCATAAGAAGAAGACAATATTGATACTGCATTCGCATTTACTTTGTCCATTCAACATGATAAAATTGTCCACTTCTATTGCTCCAGCTTTCTTTGTAATGGTCCTCTCATTAGACTATAAACTTTAGGTATTAGCCATTACTTCAAAGAGATCCAAGGCATCTTCTGGTGTCTTTAACATGATAGTTCCTCTAGCTACTGCATCAATGTTAACTATGATTGCATGATTGACTCTTTTATAAAATGATTGCACCAAATCCCATGTAGGAATCAATTGAGGCGGGCATTGCTTCTGAAGGTCTTTGAATCTTTCCCAACACTCATAGAATGTTTCATTGTCTCTTTGAAAGAAAGAGTTAATTTCATTTCTGATCCTCAACACCTTTGCAGGTGGTAAGTTTTTGTTGAAAAAGGCTGTGTAGAGCTCTTGCCAAGTGTTGATGGAGTTAGGTGGTAGACTTGTAAACCATCTCTTTGCTCTATCCATAAGAGAAAATGGAAAGAGAATCAACCGAATTGCATCAGGCTATACTCCATTCATCTTGAAGGTGGAACAATACTCCAAGAATCAAGACGTATGACCAAATGGATCCTCATGTGGAAGCCCATTAAATGGTGAATTTTAGATTATTTGAATCATTTCCAGCTTAATTTTAAAGTTGTTTACTGCTACTGTCGGCCTTACAATTGGTGTTTGATCACCTTCCACATTGGGACTCACAAAATCTCGCATTGTTCTCTAGCCATTCTGAGGATTTTGAAGAACTTGTTGCCTCGATGGGTCATTCCTTTCGTCGTCCTCTACGTTTATTTTGCTTGGTGATTGTTTTGATATGATTGTTTATTTCTTTTTCCCACGAACTGTCTTCTCTAACTCCAAATCAAGTGGTATCAACAAAAGTCCTTGCTTTCTTGCACTTCGTGTGATGTGCATCAACTAACACAAATTCTTGCAATACCACAATCAAAACCAAAATTAAAAACAAAGTCTAAATCAATCAACATAATTTTCTTAACAATATCAATAATGCCAATCCCCAGCAACGGCGCCAAAAACTTGATGAGTAAAAATCTACAAGAGTACAGAATCGTAACAAGTAGTAATAAAAATATCGTCCCACAGAGATTGTAATTAAATATTGAAATAATCACTATATTTGTTTGTTTACATACCAAAATAGAGTTGAGTTTTCAAAGAACTAAACTAAATCAAAATAAAAAAAATTAGAATTTAATCAAATTTAAAAGCTAGGATTCTTATTCTTAATTATGACCATTTCTTAAGATCGATTAACCAACTAGGTCTACGTTAATCCTAATTCATTTTAAAGGGATCTTAGAAACCATAGATCTTCCTCTCAGATAAACCTATGATTAATTGAGAATTAACTAACACTATGTTTTCTGGCTCTCACCAACCTAATGTCTTTTAAATCCAATTTTAAACACAAACTTTAAATTAATATTAACCACTTAACTGTTTCTCAACTAATTAAGCAATCAATAGGTTATTGCCTAATCCTACAAAACCTATCTCTCAATCAAGCTCTATAGTATCAATTTAATCTTAGGGTAATTAATCCTAAAATGACATTAAGCACAATAATAACCAATGAATTAGAACTAACAACCTAACATTAATCACAATAGGTACATGGTCAAATTGGAATAAGAACCCTAAAAAGGAATCTAGCCACTCATATTAAAAAGAAAAGAACAAGATGAAGAAATGAAGAAAACCAATCCAATCATGATGAATAATAAGAAAAGTTAACAAGGAAACCCCCTTCACAACTGTGTAGAGAATGCTTATTCTTCACAATCTTTAAATCAAACTCCTATTCTAATATGAGCAAAGCATAAAGTAAATGAAAATGTTATGAAAATAAGAAAGAAAAATAATAATTCAAGAACAACTC
>CATIWO010170033.1:0-14915 GCA_949673435.1 Macaranga tanarius
TATGATGAAATGAAAACAATTCCAGACATAATGAATAAATAAAAGAGCTGATACAAGAAAAACCCCCTTTCAAATGATGTAAGGAAGCCTTGCTCTTCTAACTTCAAGCCAAGTATCTCCTCTACTATGAACTAAAAATAAAATGCAAATGTATTCTGAAAAGAAATAAAATTCCAGCCACCAAAAACAAAAACCAAAACAACCCTAAATGAAAAATAAATGGTTCTTTTTAAAGGCCTAGTTTCCTAGTGAGAAAGGTCATCTAAAATCTTTCAAACTCTATCTAATCAAAAGCTTAAAATATGAGCTTATATCTATCTATTCTTCAACTTAAACTTCTCATTTCGTTGGCTGCCACATCAGTCAGGCAGGGGTGCATAAGAAAATGTCATGACTGCGCAAGAAAATAACTCATGCTGTCCCATTGTCAGGCACGGCCGTGCACCCCTGAATTTCTTCATAAGTTTTACTCAGGCACGGCCATGCATCAATTAAGCATGGCCATGCACAATCCCAACACAGATAGCTCCTCTTCTTGAGTCCTAGGCTCATCCAAACTTCAAGGATTGATCCAATCTTCATCCCAATGCATCCTACAAAACTTAACATAAATTATCTAAAAAACAATTAAATCCTAATAATTAAAACAAAATAACAAAACTAACTAAATGAACTAAAAACTAACTAATAATGCAACTACTAAACCTAATATGCAATAGAATAGAGTGCTCAAAATAAGTATTTTTCATACTCATCACATCTTAACCTAGACCTTATTTAATTTTATTAAGTAATAGAATTAGAAATAGTTTGAGGGCCTTTTTGGTTATTTTGGAAATTTAAGGGAGTAAAGTGCTTATTTGCTAAAATAAAAAAATAAAAAAAAAAGAAAGAAGGAGGTTCTCTTTCATGCCATTTTTTTCTTATTTCCTTCTTATTTTCTCTACGCAACTTCTCTTCTTCTCCATTTTGCTTCATCTTCTTCATTCCTTTTCTTTTCTCAAACTTATGATTTTCAACTTCCAAACATCAATCCAAACTTCATATTGCAATTCTAGGGGTATATGCAAGAGTTTTTGGTAAGTTAATATACATATAAACTTCTAAGTTTTTGAATTATTTAAAATTGATGTTTTGATTCAATTTTGAGTTTTAATACTTTATTTTATAAAAAATGGACCCCTGGGATGTTAAAAATAGTTTTTGGGATTAATTGGGATTGATTTTTGGTGTTTTTGGTTGAAAATGAAGCTATTTTTGTGATTCTGGACCGCTAAGGTGATGCCTCAGTGCTACTGAGGCGGCGCCTCAGCACTGAAGGGGCACCTCAATGCTAAAGAGGCACCTTAGTGCACTAAGGTAGCACCTCAGTGCACTGGAGAGGTGTCTTAGTGTCTTTTTCTAGCCCCGAAACCCTAACCGGAGCCATTTTATACCATTTTGCGGGTCCTATGCCATATCTTTTAGCTGTAGATCAATTAAATTGAGTAGAATTGAGATTATAAGCTAGTGTTCTTATGATTTTACTTTTGGATGCTAGGAGGAGCCTCAACCCCAGCCGTAGAGCATAGCGCAGCCCTTCTCAGCTAGAATTATCATTTGTCTCATCAGGTGAGTGGATATTAGTATAACACTTATTTTGAATTTAAAATATGTATATATATTTATGTTTAACAAATGATCGATGTTTAATGATTTCCTTATACATTATTTTCTATTATGTACTATCTATCTATCTGGAACCATATGGTGTTCAGTTTATTTTGAACTATACACATAAGAATTTAGTTTGCTGAGATATTTGATTATAGAAATACACTCAGTAAGGTGCCTTTGAAATCACACCTTGAATGTCGGGTGCGAAATAAAATAAAATATATTACCGATGGGCATTGTCTCTACGCATGCGTATGATGAGGAATTTGCACTTTGGGTAGCCAGTTGAGACATTCAGCTCCCAGAATTCCTAGGGATTTATAGGATACCACTTGATATATATATATATATATATATATATATATATATATATATATATTTATGTATATTGATTTTTGATGATTTTGTCTATGATTTTCTTGATTTATTTCAAGCCGTGTTAAAGGATCAAGAGGAATGTACATGGATATTTTGTATTTATTTATTTAAAATGTTGGATTCGAAGTATTTCTTTTAGTGCTCAGGCTATTTTTCACTGTTTGGGTAGTTTTGGATTGATTTAAGCTGAATTTTCATATCATGTTATATGATGATATATTAATGTTTTATGGGTTATACTTATGTCCTCTCACTGAGTAGTCGTACTCATCCATGCGTATGATGAGGAATTTGCACTTTGGGTAGCCATGTGAGACATTCATCTCCCAGAGTTCCTATGAATTTATAGGATATCACTTGAGTGTACATTGGAATATATATATATAGTTAAAGGATCAAGAGGAAAGTACATGGATATTTTGTATTTATTTATTTAAAATGTTGGATTCGAAGTATTTATTTTAGTACTCAGGCTATTTTTCATTGTTTGGGTAGTTTTGGATTGATTTAAGCTGAATTTTTGTATCATGTTATATGATGATATATTAATGTTTTATGTGGTTATACTTATGTCCTCTCACTGAGTAGTCGTACTCATCCATCTATTTAAACCATTTCAGATTCCTTTTTGATGGATCGGTAGATCCTCATAGCATATTGCTAAGTGCTTTCCGTGGTCAATATTAGTGGAGGTTGAGCCAACCAGCAACTTTTACTTTTGGTAATAGTCTTTTGACAAGAAAAGTTTTATGAACTTATGTACAATTGTCTTATGAATACTGTCAGAAATTACTGTAAACTTGTAATGATACTTATTTGTATTAAGTTATAATATCTAAAAGTTTTAAAAGTTGATTATTAGTCTATTGTTACACTGATCCTTATGGTAGAGAGTAGGGTATGACATATTACATAGAGAATTAACTAAAACAAGTAATCAGAAAAGCTAAAAAAGTAGCACACAATATATGTGTATATTACAAGCAAACCATGCATGCAATTACTTTAAGCTTGTTTAAAATTATGATTAATAAAGCTCTTAAATCAAATAAAAAAAGCAAATAACATGCAGCAATTATAGACAAAAATACAAAAGGCATGCTTGCTTGCTAAAAATCTCCTCCTTTGGCTCTCAATATGTTGCAAATTCTTCAAGACTCATCATGTCCATAAGGGATCTCATCTTCTCAAACATGCACTGAGATAATGGCTTGGTTAGAATGTTTACAAGTTGATCTTAAGAGCTGCATTGGACAAAAACCACTTCAAGTTCGCCTTGAGCTTCCCTTACAGCAAGAAACTCAATCTTGAAATACTTTGTTCTTGCATGAAACATGGGATTTTTGACAATTAATATTGCAAACTTATTATCATAATGAATTGGTGTGGGCTTTTTAAAACATGTGCAAGATCATATATGAGTTTCCTAAGCCAAATAGTATGATTTTTTATAGCTATAGCAACCACATACTCTGCTTTTGCTATTGATTATGCAACCAGCTTCTGCTTCTTTGAACTCCATGTAATTGCACTTAATCCAAAGGAAAACAAGTGACACCCTCAACTACCACGTATACGTGGCCACAATATAAATCAATCACATGGCATAAGAAGATTTTTTTTTTCATCTGATATGCACATACAAATACAATATTTAATACATATAAATTCACTTACTTATTTTGCCCCGTACATAACTCAAAAGCATATACATGGTTTTATTACAAAATGCTAAAATGCCATGCTGTGTGTTAATAAGGATGAGAATGTCGACACCAAGCTCGCCTCTGACCCACCTGAACTCCCAAACAACGTACACCTCAAGCTCTATCTATCTAACCTGAAAGCATATTTGCAAAGGGATGAGCTTGCAACTCTATAAGTAATTATGAAAAAAGCTATACATATATGCCAATTACATAAGAGTGAATTGATTTGGGATCATATCTAATGCTTTCAATAATTTCCTAGAGGTAATAAAATACTTTCTAACCCTTTACTACCTATATGTACAGTCACCATAGGGTTCCCTTACCATTGGCACTACATCGAGTGCGTACGGGAGTCCAAATGAAAAAGAAGCAAGTGAACAATAAAATTTCAAGCTCAGTTGGAGAATCTTAAAGATAGATTCAACTCAAACTCAAAGCATGAAAGTTGTAGAGGACTCCTTAAAGTTTCTCTAGCATCAAACCACGCTTCATTTGGAGCTCTATAGCTCGAGTTATAGTCAAATTATAGAGACAAAAGTGTGCAAAAGCCTCCTTACGATTGGCTCCTCATGATTATGAGGACTTGCTCACGATTATGAGAAGGCTTCTCACGATCGTGAGCCAGCTCGTAAGCAGCCCTGCTCAGCCAAAGCACCCACTTTGGCCACTCAAACACCTAGCACTCCATTCCATACTTGAATACAACTCAAATCACACTTAAAAACATTTCATACACACACTAAACATCACCAATTCATTCATCCACATAATTAATAATCATTCATAAGATTTAAACATATATATACTCATCATTTCATAACTTAAACAACCCATTCACATATTGCATTTCAACATACCATTTGGTGTCCATATTCTTGTAATAATATATGTAATATTCATAATCAATCCATATAAGGGCAATAATATAAACATTCACGTTTCCATTACTATTCAATATCCAGCCAAAACCCTTTCATTCAATCATCTCACATGTCACATTTCATACAACTCCAATTAATTATCATTAACAAACAGAAATGTAAGGACACATATCATGTCCGCCATTCGGTGACTTCTTCACACACTTCATATATACATATATATATAAGTAAAAATACTTATAATCAATATTTTCCATATTCACAATTATACCCTTATTTATACTTTCACATTGTCGATGGTCACAAAGCCAATCGACATCACATTTCTACACAGTCGATGGTCACAAAGCCTATCGACATCACATTCTTACACAGTATACCGCACTATAATTACATCAACCTCACTTATATCCTTACATCAATCAATATTCACGTATATAAATATACTCTTCACATTCCGACCTTATATTCATTTTACACCATTTTCAATATTCTTAGTGAGTCACCAGTCACCATTTAATCTCAATTCAATATTCTTATAACTATATATATATATATATATATATATACATCCTTTCTTGCCACATTAAATAGCTTGCACAATTCACATAGTGACATAATTCACATTTAAATATAAAATCAATACATATATACATTACATTAATAATTACTTACACAAGGTGCTTTAACTCCTTCAAAAGAAGAGCCCTCCTATTGATTGGTACCACCTCTATCCTTATCAATACCTACACACAATTCATACATCAATACCATATAGCAAACATGACTCTAACACTTAAATGCCACTAAATGTAACTACATGCTCAAGATTCAATGTGCCCCAATGTAGACTACATAAGTCCAAAAATTATGAAATCTATACCGAAGCTAGAAATATTTGTCTACTTTTAATTCCAATTAAAATTAATCAAATCAGATATGTATGGAATTAATTATGGATTTTTGACTAAATCCAGACAAAATAGAGTCAACAGCAGGAGCATGAAAATGTAAAGCTGTGCCAGTTGACCTTAACAGCAAAATCAGCTCTAGCTCAAAACACAAGAGTTATAGGGGACTCTTTAAAGTTTCTAGAGAATCAAACTTTGCTCAAATCAAAGCTTTAAAACTCTAGATATAGCAAACACAATGGAACTGATGCAAGAAGAAAACAGGACACGAAATTCAACCAACCAACCCTAACTTCAAATAAATAAAAAATAAACACAAGGCTTACTAAAATGATGCTCCTACTTCCCAATTTGATGTTAGATGAGTAAAAAAATCAAATGTCCTAAAGCCTCTCAAATCCCTCTTCTTCTTCCTCTCTACACTTTTCTCCACACAACACTTCCACACCCACACACATAACACTCCCACCAATCACCTTCCACTATTTGCCCTTTTAAGGTCCTTTAATTAAAAGCTAAAATCTCTAAAATGAATATAATAATAGGAAGTTAGATAATTATGAACAATTATCTCTATAAATCTCTACACCTCCTTAATAAAATAGGATTATTACATAATAATCCATAACTTTCTATTTTAACAATTAAGTCCAAACTTATCTTACAAATATACCCCTCTCTACACTATATACGATACCACACTTCAATATAGTCCATTATCTAATATGCATAACATGTCATACATACGTATGCTAAAAAGGGCGGGTGTTACAATAAGTATGTAGAAGTACCTTTCATATCCTCACTCAAACCAACCCAATCACTGTCATAGTATCCCACCAAAATTTTTACCTCATTTGATTCCCTAGTAAACAAAAATGCCACTCCATAGCTTGTTTTCCTCTTCACATATATCAACACTCTTTTTGTTGTCTTAAAATGCAATTTAGATGGTGAGTGCATAAATCTTTATAATAAACTAACAGCAAATATGATATCAGGCCTTATAATTGATAAATACAATAAACAACCAATCCAACTTCTGTATTTTCCTTGATCTATTAAAGTAGCCCCATCATCCTTAGTCAATTTAGCATTTTAAACTAAGGGAGTGTTAATTGGCTTGCAATTCTTCATATCAAACTTCTTCAAAATCTCTACTGCACATTTTTGTTAACAAACAAAAATTCCTTATTGCATTTTCCTAATCTCCATGCTAAGAAAGTATTCCATTTCTCCAAGGTCAGACATTTAAAACTCCATCATTTTGAGCTTGAACTGCATAATTTGATTCTTATAGCTACCTATGACCAATAAATCATCTACATACAAAGAGACAATTAAAAGCTCATTGTTAACTGATTTGACATACAAAGTTGGTTCACTTAGGCTCTTTTTAAATCACAAACTCAAAAAATAGTCATCAACTTTGTTGTACCAAGGTATGGAGGCCTGTTTTAACCCATAAAGAGTTTTTGTTAACAAGCAAACTTTAATATCATCTCCTAACTTCACAAATCCTTCTAGCTAATCAACAAACACTTCCTTTTCAAGAATTCCATTTAAAAAAGCTTATTCAACATCAAGTCAATGAATTTTCTAGCTCTTGTGAGCTGTAAGTGCAAGGAGCAACTTAATTATTTCCAATCTTACTACCGAAGCAAAAGTTTTAAAGAATCAACTCTAATTTATTATGCATAGCCTTTTACCACCAATCTTGCTTTCAATTTGACTATAGAGCCATCACTATTTAGCTTGGTCTTGTATACCTATCTTACCCCAATTACTTTCTTGTTAGATGGGCTCTCAATAAGAACCTAAGTTTGGTTTGTGTGAATCATATCTAGCTTCTCATGCATTGCTTGCCTCTAACCAGCATCTTTGGCAAATTCATTATAGCTGGAAGGCTCAAGAATAGTAACATTACTTTGCTTAAAATGTCGACCAGTATCCTTAACTTCTGGCCACCTTCAATCTTAGCTGAGTCATCATGCTCAATGAAATTTTTAGGTTTACCAATAGTTACATCTTGTTCCTGAGGGTCTTCCAACTTGAGGAACTGTTATTTTTATTCAATAACTTAATCTTCCTAATTCCAACTAGTTTATTTATCCACCTTCATATCTATGTAGACAGCCACCTTATTTTTGTGTGGCTTATAGATTCTATATCAATTGGTATTTGAGCTTTAGCTAACTAATATATTAATTTCAAACTTCTCATCAAGCTTTTCTCTTATGACATCTAGAATATGAACATGGCAAACACTACCAAAAACTTTAAGGTGAGCAATAGAAGGTTTAAAACTATACTAAGCCTTAAATGGAGTCTTCTCTTCCAATGCATTAGTTGGTAGCCTATTGAGCAAGTAGACAACAGTATTTACTACTTCTACCTAAAACTTCTTTGGTAGTTCCTTTTTAAAATAAAAACACCTTACCATTCCATGATGGTTCTGTTCTTTTTTTAACTCACACCATTTTACTGAGGTGTGTAAGTGATTGTGAATTGCTGCTTAATCCCTACATCTTCACAAAATTTCTAAAATTTGTCTAAATTGTACTCTGTGTCATTATTTGATCTTAACATCTTCATTTTCTTCCTTCATTGATTCTCAATCCAAGCTTAGAACTTCCAAAACATAGCTACAACATATGCTTTGCTTATAAGAAAATAGGCCCAACACATTCTGGAATAATCATCAATGAATGTAATAAAATATTAACAAGCATTCAAAGATAGTGTCCCCATTAGTCCACAAACATCTGTATGCATAAGTTGAAGCTTTTCAAAATCTCTTTATGACTGACAAAAAAGGATGCCTCTTTTGTTTCCCTCTTCATAGACTTCACACACATCACTATCATCACGTATTACATGCATATTGTGCACAAGACTAAACTAGCACATATTTACAAGAGAGGAAAAGTTGAAATGCCCAAATCTTTTATGCCAAAGTTTTGAGATATCAACAGAACTAGGGAATGCAACCTCATTAGACCTTGAATTATTTAAGTCTAATGGAAAAGTTCTACGACACATTCTAATAGACAACACTTCAAGGCCATTAGGATCATATATTGCACAAGATTATTTTTGAATACAAAGGAGTAGTTTTTCTCGACTAGTTGACCAACACTTAGTAAGTTTTGATCAATCTTAGGCAAAAAAAGAACATTAGTGAGTGACTTTGTACCTGAGGGTGTCTTCACACTTACAATACCTTTACTTCTTACTTGGATTCTAGAAACCAAACCTTAATTTAGTCTAGCATAATTTGTCCAAACTGCTTAAGAGACTTTTATCTGTTGTCATATGATGAGTGTAGCCACTATCACTACAAGAATTAATCGATTTAGCAACAGAAGTTTCGGTCGCTAAATCAATCAAATCCATCGCTAATTCCTTTTAGCGACGGATTACCGACAGATTGTTATCCATAGACAAAACACGGGTCGGTAATTATTACCAACGGATTTTGACAATCTGTCAGTAAATTAGCGATGAATTTTCATGATTTACTGACAGAATATTCTGTCACTAATTAGCAACGGAAATGCTTTCATCGGTAATTTCTGACTAAATTGCCGACTAAAGCGGGAGCTTTTTACAGTCGGTAATTTTATTTTTATTAAATTTTTAAATTTTTGAATTTCACGTATTGAAAATAATTAAATTTTTATATTATTGCACATGTTGAAAATTATATAAACATTTATTATAATAAAAAAATTAATTAAATGCAAAAATTAATTCATTAAAAAATAATTTTATAAAATAAAAAGTTGTTAAAACAATCATCACCACTAGAAAAATCGGATTTAGCGACGGATAAATCCATCACTAAATTCGATAATTCCATCGGTAATGATTATTACCGACGGATTGCCGACGGACACCAATCCGTCGGCAAAACCCTCGTCGTTAATTATTACCGACGGATTTTGAAAATCTGTAGGTAAATTAGCGATGAAAATTCCGTCGGTATTTTTTATTTTACCGTCGGTAAATAGGTTAGTCATCTGCTAAATTAGTCGGATATTACCGACGAAATATTTTTCATCGCAGAATATTTTCCGTCGCTAAGTAGTTATGGAAATTAATCCGTCGGTAATTTTAGAATTACCGACGGATTGTTCTATCACTAATTAGCAACGGAAAATATTTCATCAGTAATTTTTTAATAAATACCGATGGATTTTCGGAATTGTTTCCGTCGGTAATAATTATAGGTTTTTTTTATATTTGCATAATTCACCTAAAATTATTTATTAAATTTTTTATATGATTGTAGCTATTGTAAATTGTATAAGTATTCATTATAATTTAAATAGAAATGAAATAATCATATTAAAAAACATAAGTATATACATTTGAAACACAAATTTAACATGATAATATAGTAATATATGAAAAAACATACAATTTATCAACAATTTCAAACATCTGTTACATAAACAGTATCAAAACCTACTGGTTTGCTAAATTTATGGTATGATCTGGACCAAGATCACCCTCAGCATTTGAATGAGTTGTATGTGAAACTGGAGAAGAATATGAGTGTGGAGGTACAGGAGGTCACATATCAGAACTATGTGCCCACCTCGTCAAAGTCTATAGCTCGTGCCGAAATTTGCCAGCCTGCTGATCATACTCACGGCAAAGCTCAAAGCGCTGCTGATCATACTCACAGCGAAGCTCAAATCGAATAGCATCTAATTTACTCTGCACAGACCTATCAACCGCATCATCAAAAGTGGCCTGAGAAGGAAACAAGTCCTGCATCGAGGATGTCACACTGGTAGTACGGGAACCGCTCGCATAGTAAGTCAACACTGAAGATCCAACACCGTACACTCGTTGTTTTTATTTTCCTTCAGCTGCTTGAAGGAAAATCTAGTTCTCATCAACTTCAAGTGCCTCTCCTCCCTCCTCTGCTGGTTGCGAAGCGGCAGCCATCATCTCTTCGAAATGCACCTAAATCAAATGACAAAAACCAAATACATTATTATATCATGTAATATGTGCACAAACTACTTACATAAGTACATTATTTATTTATGGCCACTGAACATAATACAAAACCAGGGAAAATATTTTCATACTTACATTAACTGTCTCTAATCTCTTATCAACAAATTTGCTTCTATCTGACTTGCTGGTGTAGGTGGCCTTGAACAATTTATGTGCGCTTGGTCACACTCCATCCTGCTCAGTCTGCATATTATTAAAACAGATGAATAATATATTATATTATTATAAAGATAAATAAAGAATATAATGAAATAATTAATCTTAATACTTTAATATAGTTCAGAATGGTATGCATTATTAAACAACTTTTAATTAGCTATTACTTGCATATAATTTTTGACTTCTAATATTTCATACGTACCATAGCTCACTCATGGTCAAATATAGATCTAGACCCTCCTGTGTGCTTAGAAGGACCTGTACCTGGACCGACTTTTTTTGATAGCTAATTTTTACTTGCTTTGGTACATTTTTCAATGTAAGATTGATGCACCCATTTTTCTTGCCAAGCTCTCCACACATCATCAGATATCGAGTTATGCTATGTGTTTGACGTTCTGTATGTGGATAAATTATCTTTATGCCGATTTGCTACATGTTGTGCCCACACTGCCTTTATCTGCTCGTTAGTATCCTCCCACTTGAAATATTTCTAGACTCAAATAAAGATGTATTTACATTTTAATACATGATCTCACTATCTCTATATCAATGTTCAAATGAAATAATAAAAATTTGATTATAATCTTCAGTTCAAAAAAACATTCTTCACTTTAAACTCCTCCCAGTAGAAGTCAATCTGATCCTAACTAAGTACTGCCCACTGCCATCCTTCTGCGAACCAACGTCGCTTGTAGATGGCTATACAAATCCTCGAAACTTTGCCACTTGGGTCTAGTCTATTCCTGCATTTATATTATAACATAAAACAATATTATACACATGATTAATATAATTAATACTCTAATCAGCTCAAAATATACCATTTACATGCACTATTCAGAGAAAAATAACAACTAAACCTTTAGTTATTCTAGAAAATATAAAAATATTCACAAGTTCATAAACTTGTATTAACACTTTCATTTTCAACAATGTTTACACAATTAAAAAAAATGTTCATACCATTGCAATTAATATCACATAAATACCCTTCATTCATCTACTTTAATATAAATTGTACCTTCATCTATCAATGCTTACAATAGTGCGATCCCCAGGTGAAGGGGGCTCTACTTCTTCCTCCGGTTAATTTAAGTCCTCTTCCTCTGATGGGTAATGCTCCTGTGGGGATGTGTAGATAAAGCTGAGGGTGCCACGACATTAGATGAAGACGTAGCAGTAGCAGCAGAAGGTGAACTATGCTGAGAATTTCCCAGTCCTCCAGTGCGACCTCTGGCAGCTATCTTTCTACCTACTTGAATCTTTGTCTAAGACATATAAGGCCTTTGGATATTTCTCAGTTCCTGCATCTTTAGCTAATTGAAGCCTTCGACATATGACATTCAACTCTTCTCGGGATTTCACATTGTCTTTTATTTTTCCGGGTACATTAACAATGGTATTGAAAATGTTGTCAAACACATTTTTCTCAATGTGCAAAACATCAAGATTGTGTTTAATTAATAGTGTGCTCCAATACAGCAAATCCTAGAAGATGCTCTTTTTGTTCCAACCACAAGTTTTAGATATTGGCCCATTGATTTTTTCAGCATCAATTTCTGTAATTTTCTTGAATCCTCTATTCGTCAATTCTTCAACAATAGATTCCCCAGTTCAGACACCCCTAAACTCCTTAGTGACTCTCTTACCCTTTATGAAAGCAGTTGTATTCCGCTTAAATGGATGGTCTTTAGGTAAGAATTTTTTGTGGTTGTCAAACCATGATTGTTTACCACTACAAGGAAACGTAAATGCATCAGAGTCCTCTATGAAAATTGGACAAGCTAGTTTTCCTGCTGTTTTCCATCCAGACAATATAAAGTAAGGAAGTCATTTATGGCCCACAACAATGCCGCATGCATTTGGAAATTCTGTCTCATTGAAATGTCATAAGTTTGAACACTATTAGACCATAAGTCATTTAGTTCAGCTATTAATGGCTGAAGAAACACATCAACATACGCTTTAGGAATTTTCAGACTTGGGACTAGCACAGTTAGGAACATGAACTTCGCCCCTCATGCATAGTCCTGGAGGCAAATTGTATGGAGTAATGACCACTGGCCAAGAAGAGTATTGCTGGCCAATTTGTCCAAACAGCTGAAATCCATCTGAACACAAACCAAGTTGCACATTATGCACTTCAGTAGCAAAATCTTCATGCTTATGATCAAATAGATTCCAAGCTAGTGCATCGGACGGGTACGACATCTTACCATCTTTCATTTCATGCTCTGCATACCATTGCATCTCACTAGCAATTGCACTAGAGGCATAAAGTCTTTGGAGCCTAAGTGTTAGGAGGAAGTAATGCATTTTCTTATACGAAACATTTACTTTCCTCTTCGCTAATCCCCGTCTATTAGGCTTATACCTATCATGCCCACATAATGTACAATTAAGCCCATCAGAGTCTGCACCCCAATATAGCATGCAATTGTTAAAACAATTAAGCCCTGAACTAACTTCTTTTTGCTGTAAAAGTCTTTTGGCATCAAATTGTCATCATGGAAGACTTCCTAAAGGAATTCTCTAAAACCGTTATACGCACTCTCTAAAAATTAATGCGTACATTTTAGCTCCAACATTCTTACAGCTGTGCACAATTGAGAATGTCTTATATTCCCAGGCCATAATTCTTTTTGAACTGCACGCATCATGTCATAGAACTTTTGCGCTTCTGAGTTTGGTTGCTCATCTGAGATGGATGGATTGAAAGCTGGACCAGTAGCATCAACAACCATTCTCTAGTATAAATAATAGTTCTCATCATCAGCCTGGTATGATGAATGAGGGGGAAAAGTATTGAGAAAAATGTCATGTTCAACTGACAGTTCCTGCTCACCGTGATATATCCAATTCCAGTAATTAGCCACAAACCTGTTTTTTAAAATGTGGTACCGTATAGTGTCAAGTTCATGGAAACATTGGTTTCTACACTTGAACTTCGTGCAATGACACTTAATTTTACCCCCACTCATGCACTCGGGATGTCAAGTTGCAAAGCCAATAAACTGTTCAACATTATCAATGAACTCTGAGGACAACAGTCCATTGATAACTCTTCCTTCATACATCCATAACTGATCTTGTCTCATATGTGCACAGCTGAAGGTTCATTTATTAACAATTAAGGTTGAAGTTAGTATACAGATAGGGAACCTAGATGTGTGAAAGCCTGTTTAAGTGAACAGGCTTGTAAAGGTTTGGCCCTAACCCATTTGTATAAATGGTGCCAACATTCGATCATGTATGCATACAGTATATAGAAAATTCGTCAGCCTTCCGGCGTCATTCTCCAAGTGCACTATTCATACTATATACCTAACAAAGCCAAATGAAGCATAAAATGCATTGGCTTTGCATGGCATATAGTATGATATGCACTCAGAGAACAATTGCCAAAAAGAAGTCGAACATATCTAAACTGTATGCATAAATTTTGTACGTAGTCGAGAATGTCATAATCACTTATACAAACTGTCCACTCGGATAATCCAGTGCACTCATTGTTGAGTGCACTGGATGGGTAATCTACAGCTAACTAAGGCAATTTACCATGGTCAGAGCAACTATTAAGTAATTAATAAACTATAAAAACACATACATGTACTGATTTGCAAACATATACACATAAAATATAACTAAAAAATCAATAATATAATTTTACAACTTTAATATCCGTAGTGCCTTCATGCATCATATATATCTAAAAGAATTAAAATTGCATAATAGTGCATGCTTGTCTGAAATATATAAATATATATACATAGGCTAATGGAAACTGACGAGTGGTATTAAAGCACCTCAATGACGTGCAGTCCAAACTGAAACTTGAAACAATATTTATCCTCCGGAAAAATCTATAATTAAGAATAAGAAAATAAAATAAGAATATATTTCCTAACATATACAATCTTCAAAAACACTTAAACCACCTATAAAAATTAAACAAAAAAATTACGAGGATTCTATCCAAAATTCGGCAAAACCTCCTCTAAAATAAAGACATCTCCCTACTGAAGTATGACCAATCCTGCAATAAAACACTAACAATTGTATACAAAATCACAATAGAAAAAAATGATAACATGTATTTTTTATCATCTCATTTTCTCTCCAAAACAATAAAAGTCTATCGCAATTCACCAAAAACTTCAAGATCAATCAATTTCATAAAA
>CATIWO010170084.1:0-22715 GCA_949673435.1 Macaranga tanarius
TAATAATTTTACATTATTGAAATACAATTATTTAATTATCAAAAATTTGAAGGATTCTTTTATATCACATAATTATTATATCAAAAAGAATAATTCTTATGTTATATTTATAGTTATTTTTATTTAAAATAACATTTTTAAGTACAAACATACATTTTTAAAGTTATTATTAACTTATGGTATTAGGTTTTACAGTTTATTTTGCATTTTTTTAATATGATTTGTTTTGCTGAAAATGACGTGTAATTCACGGTAGCGCCGAACGATTCATTCCGATTCAGTCCGATTCGGTCCGATTCCGTTACACCGATACCGATACGTTTCCTGATACCGTTATTTAAAACCTTGCTGCAAAGTGCAACCATGATAAATAATTCATATTTGCAACAACTTAAGCTAATGTTCTTCAGTAGTCCCCACTTAACTGATAAAGGCACCCAAATTGGCAAGTTAGAGCTGGTTACAAACTAATATATATATGGAAATTCTGACATTCTGTGCTGAATTTAGTTGAAATAATGTCTCTGTTTATATGTTGCGAGAGTTAATCATCCTGTGGCAATTTTGTGGGGATTTAGCATGCTTTTCTAAGTATATATTTGCTTTGCTTGTAGGGTCGATCATGATTTTTGTGGTGCAAATTCAAAGCAGGACACATCAGGTGCCTCTTTACCTGAGGTTGGGCTTTGTTTTCTTCTTTCCATTTTTCTCCCTCATATTACATTACCTGTTTTGCTTCAAATGTCTTAGATGGATTTGAAATCTCCAGTTTTTTTGATAGTGGAATGATATAGAATCCAGTTTGATAGTTATTTGGGATACCATGAGTTCCTACTTGTTCAATCTGACTTTATTTCTGTATTTCTTTGCCCTCATTCTCTCATCTCTCAATATGCATGCTATATTTGCAACAATTGCTTCTGTATTTCTTTGGCCTCATTCTCTCATCTCTCAATATGCTTGCTATATTTGCAACAATTGCTTGTGAGTTTTGTTTTGCCTGATACTCTATTTGTGTTAGGGCCTAATGGTTTTCTCACCAGTTTTCTGTTTCAAGATGGCCACAAACTTCCTATAGCCTAGAGTATCATATACCATCAGTGTTACACTGTTACTTAGGGGACCAAAAAACTTTTGCGAGCTGGAACATGTAACTTCTTAGATCTCCCTGTTCATGTGAGAGGATAACTATGTACTTAAGTATATTGGAAGTATCAGAAACAAGATCTTCATTTGAAGGTGTTGCTTTTCTTACTCCCTTTATCTGGGGTCATACTTAATTCTTTGCCTGTAAGTTATTGCCTTTTCAGTATATGAGGTCCACTGGATTATGCCTGATGTGCTAGGTAGATCCTGGGTAGTTAGAATGGCTGCTACTATGGGGAAAGCTGAAACAGTACATTGTGGGCTTAATGTGAATTCTGAAAACCCCTTTAGTTTTGGAGCTTGTGAGGAATTAAATATTAGAGCGTAGGAGTGGGGCATTAATTTTTAGAGTTCAAGTCAACAGTTGTGAGTCTATTTGACTTGTTTGTGAAGTATCTGTTCGTTTCTGGGCTTTTCTACCCTTTTTTTTTTTCCATATATAATATGTCACATTTCTCCAGTTTGTTTTGGCCTTCTGGTTCATGTAGAATTCAAGTTCGTTTGAGTATATTTGATCAGGGGCAAGTTGACATTTGTATATTGAAATGATTCATCTTTTAGAGAACATTTTAGAATAGATGAAATGTAAGTGAATGTTCCAATTTTATCTTTTAATAGCTGACTTTTTATCTGATTCTGGATCATTGGTCTCTCTTTCTCTTACTTCTGTTATAGTGCTGGTGCTTATCTATACATGTATAGGTGCATAAAATTGTTTGACTATATGCTGCATATCATTGATCTTGCAAAAAATGTAATTTGCTTCTGTAATACTGCTGGTGCTTTTTTATACATGCATAACTGCAGAAAGTTGTTTATGACTATATGCTGCATCATTTATCTCATAAAAATGTTATTCGTGGATATATTTCTATTTATACTTGATGAATCGGTTTCTTGTTGAGAATATTGTCATTTTTCTGATTTGTTGCATCAGGATAGAGTGGAAATAGGTGTTACCACAGGACTCACTGGACAATGCATCACCAACTTGCAACAAAAAAAGTCTTCTGTAGATTTTCAACTAGATGCCAACCAAAATACCTGTCTTGTCTGCAAGCTTGGTGGAAAGCTATTGTGAGTAACTCTTCTTTCTTATTGCAAATATCTCTTAATAATAGATGAATGTGGGAAATTGCAGCACAGATATACTGTGAAATGTGGATGAGATGTCACAATTGATGGTAGAATGATTGAATGTATATTTTTATGGTTATATTTATTTTATTGTTGTGTGCATAGGTTGATGTTCATAAATGAAGAGTAGCATTGCAAGGAAGGTCTATTTTACTTCATTAACTGCTGTAATATTATGTGAGGGCTTATACAAATGCATGTGTAGGATATGATGATTTTTATTGCACTGGATTTGGACAACCTGTCACACTACAAATTTTAGCAAGTCTTGAGCGTATGTGTTTTTGATTGTTAGTGCATTTATTTTGGTCAAAGATAGGCAGAGGCATAGGTTGTTTTTAGGGGTGTGCAAGACTTCCGATTGAACCGAACCAAAAACTGAACCGACCTGGTTCAGTTTGTTTAGTTTACATTTTTGATATATATAAATCTAAAAAATTCGAATAACCAAAATAACCGAACAAAACGAAATTTTATTTTTTAATTTTGTGATTTTTAAAAATTGTATAATAATTTAATACAAAAATATTGCATGAGCAATGCACAAATGTTCAAATAATTCAAAGATAATTTTTGTTTTACTTGTGTGTCATGGGTCTTTGCAGTGCATCATTGTGCTTGTTTGTTGCTGTGTTTAATGAAAACAATGCCATAGTCTGCAACTTGTGTTCTGGAATTTTACCAGTCACCAAAACGGGGAAAAGCTGTTATAGCTTGTCAAACCAAATGATGCCTCCAAGCGGTAACAAGTCATCAACATTGACAATCTATCTAAGGCAAGAAAGTGATTTAAAGAAGGTGATTCATTCACAGAAAAACATCGCTGTCAAAAAGCCTTCTCTAAGTTTAGCTTTTACAGTCCTCACTCATGAATGTTCTGCCACACTTCCATATGTAGACTGTGTCAAGCATGAAGGTCTTGTTTTCCAATTAACTTTCCTTTTCCCATTTCAAGATACTGTCTCTAACAAGTTCAGGAAAAGAGAAAAAGGCATGATCTCTAAAGTGCTTAAAATCTTATGCGCAAAGCATAAATTATCTGAATACCATCAAATTAAAGACCAAATCTCTTTGGTGGCTTGGTGATGATGGAGTGAATTCGCCATCTTTTCTACATGTAGTACTAGATATTTTTCCAAAAGAATATTATTTAAGATCACACAAAGAAATGTGAGTTTATGGGTTCAGTGGCTTACTGCTCACTATTCCATGGTGTAGAATATATGTTTCTGCTATGGTATAAGATAATGCAGGTTTATATGAACTCCCTCTGTTTATACAATTAAACAGTATTTTCAGTACATGACAAAGGAAACGGAAGTAGACATATATGAGGAGACTGCTTCTTGTCTTATATAGTTGCTCTTGAAATTATCCCACAATCCCCCTTCTGCTGTAGTTGTTTCTTCTTCATTTTATCCTTTCCTTATAGTGTGTGTTTTTTTTTTTTGGGGTTAGGATCTTCTATCCAACATATTTGGTTTATATGATGAGTTTTATTTCTTTCCCCTATGGAGGATGCTGCTAATCATAAGTAATTCATCTGTTTGGATGTTCAAGAAATAGAAGTCATTCAAGGGATTTGTTCTATTGTTTAATAGTCTTCAAATCTGATCCTCTGCATTTTTATTTTTAAATCCTTGGGTGAATTATATAAACTTATTATTGGCAAGTAATCTGTCATTCACCCATCAAACTTAATACTGCCAATGCTTTGATGATATGTTCATGACACATTATAATGTACTCGCAGTCCAAATGTATATATAATGTGTTTTATTGTCTTTGTGTTTCTCAATATTCTTGCTGTGCAATTTCAGGTGTTGTGAAGGTAGGGGGTGTAAAAGAAGCTACCATCTTTCTTGTCTAGATCCTCCTTTGAAGGATGTCCCTCTTGGAGATTGGTACTGTCTTGCTTGTGTTAGGAAGAAGATAAAATCAAGTGTATATGTAGTTTCAAAAGGAGTTGAATCAATCTGGAATGTCAAAGAAGTGCTAGATGACACTGGTATGGGCAAAATATTGCATGATAACCTAGGTTTTTCATGATCCATTTGCTGAGGATCATAAATGTCCTGCTCTTCTGCTATTAGCAGTTGTGTGAATTATTAGTTGAAATATTTACCAATGCACAATTTCATAGTTTATGATGACAGTTTTGAATATGATGATATCTTTGTCTAGGATTAAAAAGGAAGCAGTATTTTGTTAAATACAAAGGTCTTTCACACGTTCACAATCGCTGGGTGTCAGAAAGTCAACTGCTTGTTCAAGCTACATTGCTTGTTGCAAAATTCAACCGGAAAGGCCAGGTTTAAAAAGAGTTTTTTCTTTTTCTTTGATATTCCCTTCTCTTTGTTGGATGATTAAAAGAAAATGATGAATGGTAACAAATTAATAATTTTTTTTTTTTTTTTTGCTTTATGAATTAGCATTTCCTGTTCTCAAAATTTTATGTTCCACAGGGCAGAAAATGGAAACCAGAGTGGACTGAGCCACATCGTTTGCTTGAAAAACGATTGTTAGAGTCGCCCAAGCAACTTGATGAAGTTCAGGGGAGAGATGCTGATGATGTTTTGGGTTGCCATTGTGAGTGGCTTGTGAAATGGCATGGTCTTGATTATGAGCATGCAACATGGGAATTGGAAAATGCTTCCTTTATGGAATTGCCAAATGTTCAGAGCCTTATAAGAGATTATGAGAATCGTCATGAGAAGGCAAAGAGAGGCCCTTGTTTATTTGGAATACATAAGGTGGGCACTGCTAAACATTAGAAAATCTGTATCTTGATGAATTCATTTGTTAGAATCATTTAATATTCATGGTTAGGGAATCATAGCTATTTGGTTAAGAAAAGGTTAGAGAATCAGAAGCTCATTTAAGAATCAGAGCTTTGATAGCCAGTTAAAAATAATACACAGAGACAGAACAGAAAGAAACATAATATTGGAAAGGCTGGCGTTTATAATTACCCTTTAATTATGTCAATATTTATATTATAAAGAGAATGTTGCACCCCTGCATGTCGTGCTAAATAGACATTTATAATAGGTTTCAATTTTAAATTTTTAATCTATTCACCACTAGTATGATCTTGTCACGTGCCTTCAATGTATAGCCAATAGTGGAGTGCTTAGTTGTGCAAGTTCTGTAAGGACTGGTAGTCATACAAGATATTGGTAAATGCAGATTTTTTTTTCTTCAAATAAATGAATTATTAAATAAAATAAACTAGAGGGTTCATGTGGTGTTGTGGTTGATTTTTGCATCTGCAATGAATTAAAGTGATGTGAGTATTCTTTTGTGAGCGAATATGCTGTTAGATTTAGAAAGTAACTGTTATAAGGTACTTTTATGATTTTCTGAAGAAAATAAGCTTGTTTTTTTTGTTGAATAAGTATTAAAAATTGTGATGTTTAATTTTGACTTTTTTTTTTTTTTCCTGTTTTGAAAGAAGCTTTGTTTTTTAATAGATATGAAAGTTATGGTGCAGTTTTTTTTTTTTCTTTTTCTTTTCTGAGAGAAAATGTGAAAATGAGGCGCTTTGTCAAGAAAAGGGTTTTAGGACAACTTTTTTTTTTTTTTTGGGTTAGCAAACAAAAAAAGGGGAGCTTTTTGTTGAAAGCTAAACAATTACACTGTGCTACCTTTGTCAATAACGGAATGTGTTAAAACTCTGCACAAGTTCTTACCAAATGACTATAGTATTCCATTTACCATTAAATTCATTTGTAATTTGTAGACACAATACCAAATGAACACTTACTATTTATGGTTGTTTCTCAGTTGTGCAGTTCTTTTATCAGTCGTGTGACTGCTAACCATGTGTTACTCTATTAACTTATTTGTTTTGTTTTGCTATTATGTGATGAAATGATGCTTTGTACGTATCCTTTTTAATTCCATTACATTTTTTTCGTTGTTTATGACAATAACCTGCAGAAACCTGAGATAAAAGATGTCTCATCAGTTCAAACATCACAGTTACTAGCTGGAGATTTGATTGGGTCTGAAAATAGTCATCTGGAATTTATCCGCAGTCTTCTAGACTATTGGCAAAAGGGGCAGAATGCTGTTGTTATTGATGATCAGGTGAGTTTGGTTAGTTGTACTTTGATTCAGAATTGCTGTGTAGTTAATTTTTCAGTTTTCACAGCCAATGCATGGTGCAATAATCTGGGAGTTGGGGATGGAAGATTCCCCTGAACTGGGGATCCTTGCTTCCTTCTCCATGGGCTGGGATGAGAAGTATATCCCAGTCCTGGATGGCGATCCCTGACCCAATTTTGTGGGAACTGGGAAATAAGTATCCATGTAGAAATAGTAAATTATTTTAATGTATAATTGTGTAATGTAAGTTAATATATATATATATATATATATATATATATAGTTAATAAACTAAAAGAATGTTAATAATGATATATTGATAGTTTTATATGCATTTTAATATGGCAAAAATTGAAAGAAATATATTACAAGAAAATTTGATAAAAAAGGTGGGGACTGGGGGCAATTTTCCCTGGTTAGGGAGGCGGGCTTGAGCTGGGAATGGGGAATGGCTACCCACCCCTGCCCCACCTTGTTTCCATTCCTATAGAGGGTTATCTGATCTAATGATGGCTTGTTTACTAGAAGGCCAGAATTGGACACTTTATGTAGGCCAGTTCAGTCCTATGTTTCTATTTGCGTATGTGTATATGCATGTTTACAGGCTTGGCCTTGTGTAATATTAACTCATTTTTCAGATCATTATTTCGTGTGATGAGCAATCAAATTTTTTCTCTTCTAAAATGAACAGTGTCTGGTCGCATAGTTCTCATATTTTTTTATCGGGCTATTAAAACAAGTTTTTGTTTGTTGTGATTATGTGCACCATTTTGATCAATATTTTTATCTGTTCGTGTGATGTTGCATCTATTATTACATTCTGGCCATTTGGTTCTACCCTACCAGTAGCTTAACATAATTATATTGGGATTCCATATGAATATGAGCCATCAATATGTTCGCAGGAACGCATTATGAAGGTGATTAAATTTATTTCATCTTTGTCATCCTGTGTCTCTCGCCCTTTTCTAGTCTTCACAACTTCTGGTGCACTTTCTTTGTGGGATGAAGAGTTCTTTCGTCTGACTCCATCTCTC
Source organism: Macaranga tanarius (assembly GCA_949673435.1). NCBI lineage: Eukaryota > Viridiplantae > Streptophyta > Magnoliopsida > Malpighiales > Euphorbiaceae > Macaranga > Macaranga tanarius. The sequence continues at coordinate 7,431 of CATIWO010170084.1, forward strand.
AATGCTGTGTGTTACCATGGAGACAAAGATCTACGAAGAAGTATTAGGGCAGTGGAGTTTCGTGGAGGAGGGGGCATAATGTTTGAAGTCCTTGTTACCTCTCCAGAAGTTATTGCAGAGGTATATCCTTGTAGCATACGTGGTTTTTGCTATAGAAATTCTATTAGTTGTAGACTCATAACTTGTCTCTATAATGAGTTACCTTGATAAATGTGTACTAAATTATCAGAATATTTGCTGCATCACTAGTCTTACACCTGTAAAGACGCTGGAATCATTAAAAGAAAAAACCAGTAGTGCTGTTTTCTGTTTTTCATCTAGAAGGGAAAGGGAACTTTTTTTTTTGTCACATTTAAAGGCTTTTCTAGTTTTATTTATTATGGCATCTGTTGTTGACCTTTATGTGATTTTGCAGGATCTAAATGTGCTTCGATCAATTAACTGGGAAGCTATAATAGTTGACGAGTGCCAGCGGTTGAGAATATATTCACATTTTGAACAAATTAAGGGTTTAAGAACAGACATGTGGCTTCTCCTTTTCAATGGTCAACTTAAGGTTTGTTTGACATCATGGCATATCTCTTGTACTTTATTTTTAGTCTCGTTCTTCCCTGCCACCTCAACACCACACATAGGCAAATGTAGGGGTGTGCAGAATTGACCGAAAACCGATTAACCGAACCGACCGATTTGGTTTGGTTTGGTTACGGTTTTAGATAAAAAAAAATTGGTTAGTCGGTTTGGTTTTGAATGTGAAAAACCGAAAAAAACCGAACCGACCGATATAATATATATAAATATATATTTATATTATAAAATATTAATAAAATACATTAATTTAGAAAAATTATACATAAATATTACAGTTATACATAAAAAAATTTTTAGTTACATCATTGAGGAATAAATTTTAAAAAAATTATATAATAAATAAATAAAAAACATAACAATTTTATTTTAAAAAATAAAATTAGCAAACTGAAAACTGACCGAACCGAACCGGTTCGGTTTTTGTCCATAGTCGGTTCGGTATTGGTTAAGAGTTTTTAGCAAAATTGGTTAATCGGTTTTTTTGGTTTGGTTTGGTTTTGAACCGAAACCGACTGCTGCACACCCCTAGGCAAATATACCTAACCATAGGATGACTTGTCACGTTCTTGATTTTGCAGGACAGCTCTGTTGAGCATTTGCTGTCTTTGCTTGATTTTCAAAGTGATATGCTTTGCAGTGAGGGCGTATCAACTAATTCCAGTAGTAAAATTGATAATTTGAAGGAGAAATTGTCAAAATATGTTGTCAATGGTTCCAAGTCGGACTTTTCGAGATTTTTGGAGTATTGGGTTCCTGTTCATATATCCAATTTACAGCTTGAGCAGTATTGTGCTACTCTACTTTCAAATTCTTTATCACTTTTCTCATCCTCAAAGAATGATCATGTTGGGGCACTTGGTGATATTCTTATCTCTACCCGAAAGGTTAGGCTCATTGGTTGCATGAGGTTTAGATTCTTTAAATTGTGCTTTATTATTGTTTTTCTCGCCTTTTGATTGTCTTCATTTATGCATGGTTATCTACTTGGTCAAAGCCTGTAGACTAGTGTGTAAGTGGACCTGGACATTGGTAATTTCATAATTTTGTCTTTAACCTAGATGGATTCATAACCTTCCAAGACTATGGCTGATACGATGCAACTTCTCTCTGTAAAATTTTCATTCTAAGCTCTATTTATTACAGGAGCTTTTGGTTTTACTCACTTGGAAATTAGGACTAGCAATATGATTTCAAGTTGTTTTGGTAACTTTCAAATTGCAAGTCTGACATTATCTCCAGTCATGTAATGTGCTCTCGGCTTTTTCCTTCTCTAACCTCTGAGCTAAGCAGGCGTCGTATCAGAAATTGCACATGCATATAAATTTAGTGGAATCTTGGCTAATAACTTTTTATTTTATTCTTTTCATTACATTATTTGTTATTTTATACTTAATATGAATATAGAAAAAAATGAATACAGAAAAAGAAAAAGAATCCACCGTTTGAGTATTAGAAGATGCACGAGAAAAAATAAGCATAAGAGAAGTAGATATAAGAAATGTAGTATATATACATTTATATTGAATTGTGGATAGAGAAATGGTAGAATCATTTCTGATTAGACTTGATTTCTGATTAGACTAAACTAAAGAAGGATCTTTAATAGAGATGAAAGAAGATAGACAAGGAAAAAAAAAAAAGAAGAGGAAACACTTTTTATATTAGAATAATTCTACTTTCTTTTGTTTGCATCTATAAGAACTTTGAATTATTTACCATTTCTGAAACTGTTGATGATAATAGTATAGGCTTTTAGGCTTAGGTATTCCCAATGCCAAATCATGTGTATGGTAATTGTTGACAGTGTTGTGATCATCCCTACATAATGGATCAACCACCGCAAAGTACTTCCACAGTTAATGCAACAATGCTTGACATTTTAGATATTGGAATAAAAGCAAGTGGCAAATTACAACTTCTTGAGGCAATGCTTTTTGAGATAAGAAACAAAGGTCTGAGAGTGATAGTTCTTTTCCAGGTATATGCTTTACGCAGAGTTTTATGTAGATTTTTTTATTTTAGTATTGATTTTCTGCATATATCTTGCTATTATCTGTTACTAAAAAGTGCATGCTTAATTTGATGCATGTGTCATTCCTCATGTCCTTTTATGATAATGATTTACGTGGCTTGCATTCTAGTATTAGGATTTGGAAAAAGATAAGATATTGTTAAATTTGATTTTCCTCTGAGAAACAGACCTCTATTATAAGTTTTGTTCACCTTAAAAAATTACTGTTTAATTAGATGGATCATGTTCTAGAAATTTCACGCAAAACACTATTCTTAAAGTTAAATTTCAACTAGGAGATGAAATTGTCACATTTGTGGGTGTTCACTTTTTATATAAAATGGTTTTGTTGAATATAGTTTTGGTTTTCTTTTGTTGTAAACCAATGACCATATAATTATTGTGGTTATATACAAGTTTTTTCATACGCTTTTTTAACTTTACCTCTGGGTTTTAACTGTATGGTTCCCCTCCCCAATTCGCAGGCTCATACCCCCTCTTCCCTCTTATGAGCAGTGCTCTGTGGTCTGATATGTATTTTACTCTTTATGCTGTTAATAGGCTATTTACTGTATCTTTGATATTTTTGGTCAACAGTCTAGTGGTTGGAAGGATAAGATTGGAGATATTTTGGATGACTTTGTACGTCAAAGATTTGGTCAGGATTCTTATGAACGTATTGATGGATTTGTAAATCCTAAAAGGAAGCAAGCCGCTGTAAACAACTTCAACAACCAAAAAATGAGATTTGTGTTCCTATTAGAAACCTGTGCTTGTTCACAGAGCATCAAACTCTCATCAGTTGATATTGTTATCATATTTAGTAGTGATTGGAGCCCGGCAAATGATTTAAGGAGCTTAGGCAAGATAACACTTGATTCACAGTTTGAGCAGTTAAAAATATTTCGTCTGTATTCATCTTTCACTGTGGAAGAGAATGCTCTGATTCTTGCTAAGCAAAATAAGACTCTTGATAGTGATGTGAAGAACATAGGTCGGGCCAATAGTCAGAGTCTGCTCATGCGAGGAGCTTCATATCTATTCAGCAAGTTGGATGAGTTTCACAGTAGCTGTAACCCAATTACAAGTGGAAGTTCATCATTTGATCAGTTTTCTGTCAATGATGTTATCCAGGATTTTTTGGCCATACTTTCTCAAAATGCCAAAGATAATAATTCAAGCAAGTCCTCAATAATACTGAAAGCTGAACAAAATCAAGGAAGTTATGTTTCTGATTCTCCCTTGCCTGGTGAGCAGAAAATTCAATTGACTGATGAAGAGTTGCCCCATATATTTTGGAAAAAACTGTTGGAGGGCAAACAACCACGATGGAAATTTTCATCTGGTTTGTCTCAGAGAAACAGGAAAAGGGTACAATACTCAGAAGATTTTCTCAAGAAACAAGGTGAGGGTGAGGAAGTTGTGAAGAAGCGCAAGAAAATGGTTAACAATGATGTTGACCCAAACTGTTTCAAATCTGTCCTATATAAAGGGAAAACTGCTGGTGGGTACAAAGGCGGTAAGTGGTTGTATTATCATTGATTGACATTTTTTTTCGGTTTTTTTGTTGTGCTCAAGATGATCTCTCTTGTTTTGTTGGAGAATAAGTATGAAATTATTTTAGCTTTCATGAATACCTATATTTGACGTTCTATAATGTCTCTTATTTTTGTCAGGAAGTTTTGGAGGTCCATCACATAATGTTCATCAATTGATGTCTGTGTCAACTAGGCGTCTCAATGCAAGTTGTGCAAACCATGCTTTGAGCCCTCCAGGTTCGACTAACATTATATCAGAAGAACTGGCAGTTAGCAAGGCTAAGTCTAATGAAAGAATTGATTTGCATGATTCACAAAAGAGTCTCCACCTTCATTTGAAGCCAGAGATAGCAAAACTTTGTGAAATTCTACAACTCCCAGTACGTTTCTCATTTCCCCTTTGAAGTTGTTAATTTGTAATGTATGTTTATAAACTTTGCTCTAGTACTTTTTATTTGTGATAATTGTATGCAACTTTGGTCATACTGTCTTATTGCTATGTTTTGATGCACTTAATCTGAATATTGATAAAAGTGTCCAAAGGACTCTCATGTGAGCTTAAAGTTAGTGTTTCATCTGATCAAGCTTCGATCTTTTGATGAGCTTTGTTTTTACTAGTGGAATAGCAGCTTAACAATGTCATAGGGATTTTCAAGCCAGAGGAATGTTATCCTGTGAACTTTGGGTTCAGATGTATGTTGGACATACTAATAGAAATTGGACCTCATTGACATGGGGAGGTCCAAGGCTGGGTGTCAAACAGCAATTCCAAACTGATCTGCAATCTAAGGACTGGCTATTTTAGTCATTTTCTTGGTATGTAATTTCTGTGTTGTTGTGTGTTAATCTTCTTCAAGAATAGCATACAATTTGGTAAATCGTTCTTGGCAAATTATACAAACTAAAGTTAGATTTTCCAGTTTAGGGTTGTATTAACCCTTTTCTATGGTAATTCATTCTTTGGGTTTGGAGAGGCGTAGTGTACTGGCCTGGTAGAAATTTGCTTCCTCTTTACGCCCTTTTTTTCCCCTTAGTCAATGGTATTATGTATGTTACAGGTGCTTATCCCACATGATATAGCATTTAATTTTCAGTTTTAGTATATGAGAATTAATTTAAATGAGTGAAATTTCAAAAAGAATAGAAAAGAAAAGACATGGGAAAGAGAAAATTAAGAAGATAGGAAGTGACAAAATTGGAAACAAAGAATAAAAAGATATAGAGATAAAATAGGAGAAAGATTAGGAAATAAAATTGTGAAAAATCATCTTAAGATTTTTTTTTTTTGAATTGTGTTTTGTTTTTTAAACCTTTTGTAAGAAAGGTTGAAACAAAAAACATGAATTTTTTTAACAAACATGTTTCATATTTTATTTAAAAAATAGACATAATGCCATCTTAGTTTTTTTTTTCCCTCTTTCTCCCAGTTTTATTTCATATTGCTTAAATGTGCTTTTTTTTTTTTTGACACTGTTACATCAATATTTTTCAGTAAGAATATAATTCTGTTCTACTTTTAGCTTATTTTGGCCGCACTCTTTTTTTTTCATTGACATCCTTAGCTTATTTTGTTTTTCCTGTATATTTTTCATTTTGTTTTATTATCTTAGTTATGCTCATTGATTATGCTTGGTAATGCTAGAGCTTTCATAGGCAGATTTTGTTGTAGTTGTGTTCATGCAAAGCTATAAGACTCTAGTACAGTATTGGCTTCATTTCATCAACTTTCTCACTTAATGTTGTGCTGTTTCATAACTTAAATATGTAACATAAAACCACTTAACTGGTCTCTACATTGCAATAAAGGTCATTGTTGCCAAAATTCTGTCAAGCCTTTGTGGATTGTTGACACGGCAGCTTTATTACTTTTTTTTCAAGTTACAAAAAGAAAAAAAGAAGTGGGCGGCTATTGAAAAGGAAATATATAGAGTTCTCTCTCCATCTTTCTCCTCCCTGAGTCATGCTTATCTTTCTGTCTTCTCCCTCCTCTCTCCTCATGTGATTCAAATTTGGCAGGATTTTTACCTGCCTAAACTTAATTACTCTAACATTGTAAGTGAGTCCACACTATGTAAGTCTGAAATAATTAATGGGTAAAGATGCTTATACCATAGGGAGAATTGTATTGCTAGTGGAGAGACAGCTGCAGGTTACTGTTCCTTTTGAGACTGCACATTGTCTGGTTGACATCCATAAAATGAGTGATATTTAAGGAAAACAGAATCAAATCTCGTTGAAACAAATAGAATACAAAAGATAAGCAAAGACACGTAGTGAATGCTTGGATCTGAGAAGTTATTTTCTTCTTGTGCGTTTTTTGGTTGTGTGGAAAACTAAAGTAATCTTAAAAGGAAGTGTAAGATGTTCACATAATGCCAATTACTAAATTGAGGGTTAGCAATGAGAGATATGGAAATGATATTTTTCTTGTGATTTTGTTCAGTGTGGGAAAACAAGGAATGTAAAATTGACCATTAAAAAAAAAAAGAATTCACCTAGTAGTGTTTTGTGAAAGGCAAACCAGTCAAATCAGTGTAGGAAAAATATAAAATGGGATAATTTGGAAGACTTTGATTGGATGAGTGATTATATACTATCATCACCAAATTTTTTTTATGTGGAGTGGGGGGAGATAATAGATTGTTAATGTTTTTCAACTCTAATCCACCTTTCTTTATTAATGTTTTTCAATTCTAATCTACGTTTTCTTTTTACATTTTTAATTAAAACATTGTTGATGCTGACCGTACGGCATGGCTGGATTCAGCAGCCTTCATGTGATGGATTATTTAGTTTGAAGATTGTTACTTGCAAATTGAAGTTGAGTGGGAACACCAAAACTTAGTGACAAGTTCATGTAGGTGAAATTAAGCTTGTGCTATTTCATGGCTCAGACATTTGGTGTACCCTTACCTTGGCTAACTAAGATGCTTGGGTTCATTTGTGACTACTGACTAGGCATAGGAGAGGACTTGGTAAATCCTTACTAATGCATTGGTTAGCATCGTAGCAAGTGCTTATTTCCGATGTGTGAAATACAAAGGATAGGTGGGGTATTTATGGGTAAAGCCGCTTTAGCAAAGATGCTAAACTGATTTGTATTAGGCAGTTCTTATAAAGTCAATCGTTGAACAAGAACTTAGTTTCAGATTTTACCTAACAGCAATGTCTTGAATGTTGCAATACTTACTCAAAACACTTTCCACTTTCTTGATGCTTCGAAATTTGCATAAATGTTGTAGACAATTGTACATGCTGTAGTCTGTTCTACAGAATATAGGCAATCTATTGAAATTTGTTGTTGTGAGGGTTTCTAATGTTATCCAATTTAAACGTGTTGGTTATCTATTGCATATACACTAATCAAATATGCACTAATGAATCATATTGTCCGCAATTTTGAACTCAAATATGATTTTTTTTTTTCATTTTATTTTTGAGACAGTTGATTGTCCTAGAGATAGAATAATTTACGGCTGAATGAGTAATCTAAGCTTGTGTAATTTCACTGATTGGTCAGTTGCACTTGAACTTTTATTTTGACCTACGACACACTTGTGCTTCTTTTTTTCACTTTTCTCAATCCTGGGAAATTATCCAAAATGTATGCCTGTGCACATTTTCTGGGGACTGAAAAGTGATGAAAATTACAAGTTCAATTGATAGGTCAACTTGATAATTCAATTGTGCAACTCAATCAAGGGTCAGGTGCATAAATATGCATTTTGCCGTGATTTGTTTTTCGTGCATGTAATGGACATGCAAATGGCAGATTTCTCATATGAATACTTGTCAATCCTAAGAGTGATAATAGACTCGAGCATATCCTGAAGCTTTGTTTTATAATATTTATGTTTATTTCATTACAGGAAGCTGTCAAGTCTATGGTTCAAAATTTCCTTCAATATGTAATGAATAATCATCATGTTAGCAGAGAACCAGCAACCATACTGCAGGCATTTCAGATATCCCTGGTTAGTTTTTTTTTTTTCCTTTGCTGTATGATTATTTTGTTTTCTTATGATAAATTTTTAGGAAAATTACAAAAAAAAAAAAAAAACATGTGATCAGATGCTTTTTCACTTAAATGTCTCTCTTTTTTTTTTTTTTTTTTTTTTTGAGGGTCTGTGATTTCAATTTACTTTCATTCTAGTACTCTACTCACTAATATTATTAAAAATATATAAATATAATGCTAAAATATTATGGAAATTTAATAGTAAAGTTATTTACTAAGCAATATAACATTCAATTAACTACAATGAGCTCGTGATAAACAAAAATAAAATGTGTTTTTAATTTTATTAGGAATAAAAAGAAACAATTTTTAGAATAATTTTATAATATTTTTAAAAATATCCAAGTAGTTATATTAATAGTAAATCACTTATAAAACATTTTTATTATTGAAATTTAATGTTATACTAATATTTTATTATAAAATAATGATGATATTAGTTGACAGGGTATTGAAGTATTAGAAAAATGAAACCATAAACCTCTAAATGTCAAGAAAAAACCACAGGTCTTTACGTGAAAATGTGTCTAACCCCAAACTACTTTTTTGTACTTCTCTCTAAATTCTTTCCTTGTTATTGTCAATCCCTTTGATGTTTTCATTAAGAACTAAAACTTGCACAAAAATTCTAGAAAAATGGGAAAATGCTTGAATTGTGCTTGCTGCTTTATTGATTTTGCTTATGTTTGCCTGATTTCATTTGATCCATTTGCTATTTGATGTTCAATTCGATGACACTGAAAGTTGTTGAACTATTAGGACTTAGTTAATGTTCCCTTCAAAAAAAATAGGATGTTTTCTATACTTTTGGTCATGTGTATATTGAGCTGTTGAAACAAAAACCAATTATCTTGCCAAATAGGTGAAAATTCTCCTCTGAGCACATCCTTCACTTTCTCCCTCCTGTTGGGACCAAAACCAATTATTGGCCAATAGTGTAATCAGTCATAGGGTTACTTTGATATTTTTTCTTTCTTAAATTGTCTAAATCTAATGTTTTGAGTATCATTTTTTTTAATAAATACACTTTTTAGCTTCCCCTTGTGTGAAAGAAAATGATAAAATATTCAATGGAAGCTGAATATGGCTTATGATAATATACTGTGGTGTTAATCTTCCTTCCATCTTTACAACACTCATTATGAGAAAAGGGAAATTAGACACATATAATTTCAGTTTTTCCAACAAAATATTACAGAAAACATTTTCCAAAAAAAAAAAAATTGACACGTCTAATTAGACCAGTTAACGTAAATTAGACGGTAAACGTTTTTCCCAAACAAAAAAAAATAGGCAGTTACCTGATAACAGGAAGAATCAATGATGCAGAGGACCAACCTTTCTTTTGCTTCTTTTTTCATTCCATCTTTCCCTAAAAATTACGTTTAAGAAAGGCAATGCTATCCCCTTCTATGTGTTTCTGCATCCATGTCCTATCTATGCATGCCTTCATGTCTCTACTTTTGACCTTGCTTGTATTCTGGGCTTTTGAGTGTATCAATATTCAGATGATACTAACAACGTACTCAACTCATGTGCCGTTCTAATTTCAGTGTTGGACTGCAGCATCTTTGCTAAAGCACAAAATTGATCACAAAGAGTCTCTTGCACTTGCAAAACAGCATTTAAATTTTAGCTGCAAGAAAGAAGAGGCAGATTATTTGTATTCAATGCTCCGGTGTCTGAAGAAAGTATTTGTATACCATACGGGGATTTTTACACAAGCCTGCTCTTCAGAAATTTCTCAATCATCAAATAAAGTTGTTTCTAAAGAGCATTCACAAGCAAGGTCTGATCAGGCACCTTTTCAGCTGGGATTGGCACAGCAAGATTTTTCAAAAAGTATCAAAGATATTGAGAAGAAATGTGATAAACAGATGAGAAAGCTCTCACAGAAGCAACAGGAAGAAATAATGGAATTTAACAAAAAGTACAATGAAGAGAAAGCACAACTTGAGAATAAGCAGAAAACAGAAGCAGCTGTTATTCGTTTACATAGTAATAGCTCAATGAGAACAGATAAACTGAAGCTGCTAGATCTTGAATACAAAGAAAAGTTTAATGAACTAGAACAGCAGATGGAGATCCGCCGCAAAAATCTTGAGGAAATGCATGTGGCTGCAAGGAGGAAGTTGGAAAAGAGAAAAGCTTGTTGGTTGAAGGAAGTAGATACCTGGGCAAAGAAGGAACTAGTTAATAAGCCGCCTTCAAATGAAACTGGACATAATCAAGAAAATGGTACTCCATCAAATCTTCATCTGAAGAAGAAGCAGAATCTTGAAGGAATTCAAAGCATGCAAGACAAGGAAGTTCCACTGGAAGTTCTTGAAGCTGTAAGTTCAAACGATGATGATGATCTATGCCCTGGGGTACTACCTACAAATGAACAGATACTTGATGGAGAGACTCCACTGAGAGTTTCCACGGCTATAAGCTTGAGGGATGAATCGGAGGTAAATGTATTTTCATCTAAAAACCAATTTCCTGTTGCAGAGGTTACATTGGCAGTGCCCGAGGCTGTCAGTTCCAGTGATGATCCAGATGACACTAATAGATTCTCATCTGATGGAAAGAGTCCTAATGAAAACACATTAATAGTGCCTCAAAAGCTTTCAATGGGTATGCCTGAGAGTACCAATTCTGTTGGTAGCCATGAGAATGTCCAAAGGCTTGGAAGTTCTCCCGAAGCTCTGGATGATAGCAACACTGTCGTTGGGAAGAAAGATAATGTTCATACTCTGCCATCTGGTAATGCTTCTGAAGTTGATCAGCAGGATGTAGTTTGTATTGTTAATGAAGATCCCTACTCCAATATGATTTCTGGAGAGCAGCAAAATGAAAAGGTATCATCAGGAGTAACAGAAAGTGCTTCCAATAAAGTAGCGAGTGATAATAATGGTAAGCAGCAGGATGGACATGTTCTGGTGGATAAGATTGTACTTGATGATTCTTTTGATAAAATTGAACTAGACCCACAGGATGCAGAGGCTTCATCAGGGGTGCCTGAAACTGTTCCAAGTGAAGCAGTTAACAGCGGTGAAGCTGGTAAGCAGCAGGATGGAATGATTGAAGCGGTTGAGGCTGTTGATAATCAAGACTTACAATCATTGGGTACAACTGCTGGAATTAGCGAGCAGGACACAGCGCTTCCATCAGGAGTAATTGAAACAGCCCTTGTTGAAGTTGTGGAGGGTGATAGTAGTGATAGAGAGATTGGAGAAGTGGCCTCATATGATAATACTAGAGTTGCTCAGCAGGACAGAGCGGGTCCAGCCATTAATGAAGAAAATCATTCCCAAGAACCATCTCTGGTAAATTTCCCAGCTCAAGATATTCAAGTTCCATTGAATTAGAATTGCAATTTATTGGTTATATTTGTGGTTGTCATCTTGTTTGTATCCTTGCATTGCAGTTGCAATACTTGAGGATTTTTCTGCAAACGTATTTTGTGCTATTTTGTACAACTTGCTCTGTAATGTTTTTCTGCTGTCACTCTAATTGCAAAAAACTAAATTAAATGTGTTTGTATTGCTTTAGGCTGGTAAATGGTTCCTGAAGTGAATACATGCATGATATTGTTAGTTTACTATGATCTTTTTAAATTTTTTTGGTCAATGTAATATGAAAAGCCATTTCAGTTTTAGTAAATATTTCCCACTGTAACCATTTCAAGAGATCAATCACTTATATATCTTCCCTTGCTTAGGCACAGCAAGTTGAACATCCTCTGCCAAATGGATCCACTAGATTGCAAGATGGAGTTGCATCTGTGAGTGGGTTTCATAATACTTCACAAGTTGATGCTTCAGCGCACCATCAAAATGATGAAGCAGCTAGTCAAGAAAATCGTGATGTGCCAGGAATACTACAAATGCTATCCCGAGAATCTGCTACTAGTCAGCCAACTGATGATCATATCACTATGAACATTGCTGAGACCTCAATGTCAACGGTAGAGGACCATGTGGAGTGCTCAAATCAACCTGTTTCACAGCCAGTAACACATAATATGCAAAATCTGCCTGCTGAAATTCCTGTTGGTGGATCTGGGGTGCATATTTCTGATACAAGGGCTGTATCTGTTTCTTCAGGAGCTAATAATCATACTGTGCCGACGGTACCCCCTGTTCGAGTGCCTCCTCTGCCTTTGTATCATGATCCACTTCAAATTGAATTGGAGAGGATGCAAAAAGAAACAGACCAACTTGTCAATACCCACGAAGAAACGGTGACTTTCTTGTTTACTTAATTATCTTTCATGCCAACAAAATCCTCAATTGCTTTTGTTTTGATTAAAGCTCCTTCGTTTTGCAGAAGCTGCAGTTAAAATCCGATTGCGAAAAGGAGATAGAGGAAGTAATTGCACAAATTCGTAGAAAGTATGAGATTAGGCTTCAGGAGCTGGAATCTGAATTCGCCATCAAGAAGAAAGAAATGGAGACAAATGAGGAAAAAGTTCTTATGAACAAGATCTTGGCAGAGGCATTCAGGTCTAAGTGCATGGATATTAAGTCATCTAGTGCACCAGGCATGCATCAAGGTGCGCAAAATTAGTGATAATTTAAAATTAACAGAAATATAAATAGAAACCATGGAGCCAACTTCTTTCAACAATCCATTGATACTAATTAATTAATTTGTGAACCTCAATTAATATATGTGATTTTAAAAAAATTTGCCCATAAGGATAGGGGTGGATCTCACAATCCATCTTAGTTGGCAATATCTGCATAAGGGGAAATAGGCTGTGGACTGGCCCATTAACAAGCTGAGATTCTTTATAAAACCTTGCTTGAGTGTATTTGATAAATGGACCAAGATCGAGCTAGCTGTAACTCTCATCAACTCATTTTCAATTCTAGTGTGGGAGTCTGCCAAGTTTCTGCTAAGCAAGGAACAGGCTATAATTTTGATGCTATATTGTTTTTTCTACCTTGATTTTTTTCTAAAAAATAACTTTTCTGCTGTCTAGGAAAAGTCCTTTTTCTTTTTATTATTTATTTACAAGCATTACTTGTTTTTAGAACACACAAATTGTTATTTTGAAGAGCTATGTCTATTTCTGGCCACTTTCCCCTTAATTGTTCGTCTAATTTATCTCTTGTTCAATTCATGTGGTTTTTAGTACTTTCAGTAACTGCTTTTATTGCTGTTGAGCTCCATACTCTCTCTCTTGGCAGAGGTGTCCTCAAGTTTCATGCAGCAGCTGCTTCATCTGTCATCACAGCCCTCTGCACAAAGGAATGCCATTGTCACTAGTCTGTCTCCAGCTGGTCAACCTGCAGTTAGCCCACAGATTGCAATTCCCAGCTCACATGGTACAGCTCCATCTCTGCATCCTGTGAATAATTCTCCAGCACTTCTCTCAGGAAATGTGACGAGGCCGCCTCATATCAGCTCCATCTCCCCTCCCACTGGCAATCTTCAAATTGGCAGTGAAATTCGTGCTCCTGCCCCACATTTACAACCTTTCAGACCTTCAACCCCCACAATTCCGAGGAATCTTTCTTCCCTTACAATTGGGATACCAAGTCAACCGGTGCCCAGCAACACTCCAACTTCTGCACCCTCACAGCCTCCATTTCAAACACAGCCATCTACTCCGCAGTCACATTCTCATAACAGTTCAGGTCTTCCTGAATCTTCAAGAATTTTGCCACCTCATGTGAGGTCCTCTCTATCTGCCCTTGAATTGCTCATGGATGTAGATAATCAATCAAATGCAGATTCGCCCATCAGTTTGCACCCACTTCCGAATTTGGATTCTAACGCAGACCCTGTGGTCTTGCCAGGGCTTACACTGTTGAATAATACTAGAACAAATGAGGCATGTCCAAGTGAGGTTGTTTGTTTATCAGATGATGATTGACATGTTGTATCTTTGATATTTCGAGGATTGCAGTAGTTTCCATTGCGCAATTTTTAAGTTCTGCGCATTGATGTGGGTAGGTAAAAATTCAATGGAAAATTGTGCAGCTGTATATGCTTTAATAGTTTTTCATCTCTTGTAATGTATATCAAGTTAAATAGTTCATTTCCAAGTTGTAGTTTTCTCGTCTGTTCGGAATTTTATTTTGTCTTATTCTTTGTGCTTCACTGGACGGATCCCTGAGTAGGTCTCCAACTCTTCTTGTGCTATCTAGTTCATTTTGCTTCAAGAGTGGTGTGGATTGTGCCTTGTGATGCTTGCAAGAACTTGTTGAAGAACAAAACCAATTGTTCCTCTCCCAAACATTTTGTTCCTTCTGTTTTCTTTGTTGATGTTGTTGCTGCATTTATTTTTTTTAAAAAAAACTGAGCTTGGCCGTCAACCTCCGACACTTTACGTTGATCTTTTGAAGGTTCGCCTTTTCTTATTGTTGTAGATAGAGTTGTGGGATTGCACGAGACAGGGCCATGCCAATTAGGCTTTAGATACACCTGCAACAGAAATAAAATTTTTATCTTTCACTAAAGGGAATATTTTTATCTGTATTTTCTAGCATTATATCTGCATATTATATCTGCATCTAACTCAAGAATGCTAGAAATTTATCAATGGTGAATTATTTTTCACTAATGATAACAAGAACCTTTTGTGTATAATACATTATTAAGTTCACTTTGCCTCATGCTAGGGGTGTAAACGAACAGAGCCGCTCGTGAGCAGCTCGGAACTCCGCTCGTTAAAAGCTCATTCGTTAAGTTAAATGAACAGAGCCTTAATATAATTTTGAGGCTCGAAAGATAAACAAACAGAGCTCAAACACTTCAAAGCTCGGCTCGTTAAAGCTCATGAACAGACTCGTTAATATGTTCGTGAGCCAGCTCGCGAATGGGCTCGTTTAGAATGTTCGTGAGCAGGTTCGCAAACAAGTTCGCAAACGGGCTCGTTTATGATGTTCGTGAACATGCTCGCGAACAAGTTTGTTAGAATGTTCGTGAACAGGCTCGCGAACAAGCTCGTGAACATATTCGTTTAGAATGTTCGTGAACATATTTGCGACCAAGTTCGTTTAGTATACAAATTACATAATGTTGATGTATATTAGTATGAATGTTAACTAAATATAATTCAAAATTGGTAATTGTAATAAAAATTACATATTTATAACATAAATTAGTATTAATATCAATGATTAGTATTA
>CATIWO010170108.1:0-15121 GCA_949673435.1 Macaranga tanarius
CATTCAATTTAGATATAAAATAATAAATTTACTGAAATGAGCTGATGGGATAGTTTTTGCTTAATTTTAATTTTAAGCAGTAAATTAGTTAGGAGATTTTATTGTAATTTTACACAATTCAAACGGAATTTCTTATTAAAAAAAAATCAACCTGAATTAGTTTAAAAATTTTGCTGCTTTTATGGTATTAAATCAAACAAACTGAATTAGTTACAGTTAATGATTAAAAATATTAGTGGTCTAAAAAATCACCAGAAATGCGAAATAAAAAAAAAAATTATTTCATCAAAATGGAAATGAGATGAAACGTGTACGGTCAGGAGAGTGCCAGGAGGGAAGCGAACGTGCAGAAACAAAAGCATAGGGGCGCGTGTAGGAAGCAAGGAGAAAGAGAAGGGAGGATGATTGAATTTGACGGGACTAAAAGTACGATGAAAGGCTGAGACAAGGCCAGAAAGGTTAGCTAGCAGCAGCTGCAGCTGCAGCTGCAGCAGCGCACCCGCGTAAAAGTCGAGGGTTCCCTCTGCTTAAACCTATTTACTCTGTTCACTGTAGGGGACCCGCTTGTTTCTTTTCTCCTGTTCTGCTGGCCACTGGTTCACTTCACGCGCTTCCTAGGGCCGTTGGATTTCCCTTGATTATGGACTGCGATGGTGTGGTGGTTGGCAAGCGAGTTTCAGAGAGTGAGTAGTGTGGGGTCTACGGTTCTGGGTAGATTCTTGATTATGGTAAGAAGGGAGTGATTGTAGGAAACGGTGTAAGGGAGGATTCTGGCAGTGATTGTACTTGTTACTAAGCTAGGAAAAGTTGTAAATTTTATTTTCCTTAAAAAAAATGACGTGATGAAGTAATTAAGCAAATTGATGGTAAACTTTGTTATTTTATTTGAATAACACTTGTTTTTTCTTTAGCATTTCTTTTGTTTTTTTTCATACCAATTCACAAATCTTTTATATTTTTATGTATCAATTATAAGTTTGAAGAGAATTTATAATAATTTTCAAACATTATAAATCTTAAATAATAAATTATATATCGTAGCAACATCTCCATGTGATAGTAAGATCACCATATACATAATGACAAATACAATGTTTATGACTTCATTAATAATCTTTTTTCTTAATTTGAACAAAAAGTAAAATTCAAACTTAGTCTATTCTCATTCTATAAAATAAATGACAAAAAAGGTTAGTTTGAGATATTAAAAACAATGTTATCACAATCAAATACAATAATATGTATTTGATTATTGTAACAAATAGACTTTGTTACAATAATTCGGATCTTTTTTGGATTAGTCGAAGTCTATGAGACTACTGGATACCGCAAGTATCAGATAAAAAATATATAATAATATATAATGGTCTGTGTGGTTTTGGCCAAATAATCAAAACCATTTTAGGTATCTAAAAAAAAATCGAATTGAGTCTCATTCCCTCCCCTCCTCTTCCCTATTTATACTTGAAAAAAATATAATAATGTGTCATTCGTGTATATATATATATATGAAATTACACATATATAACTTTTTCAATTAAAATATAGTATGATTAGGATTGATGGTTTAGAACAAAATGAGGTTGAATCCCCACTCCGTCTTACCTCTGCTTGGGAAGAAAAAAATGAAAGAGAGAAAAAAAATCCAATTAAAGGAAAAAGAGAATAAATTGAAAATCCTCGTACAAGATTGTCCCACGCATATATTTTGGCTTTGATACAAGAAGTGTTCTTGGTTAGCTAGATTTCCTTGTTTTGTTCTATGGGATCGTACAATATGTTGGTACACAACATTATGAACATGCAGATTAATGTCTTGTGGATGAATAATAATAAACTATATAGTATAGAGTTGATCAAAAAAAAAAAAAACTATATAGTATAGATTTGAAGGCGGAAAATAATGAGATTAAGGACATGATTATTGGGATATCTATATTAATCATTTCTTTATGTGGGTAGTGTGCATGGTTGCGTATGCATTAATCAAGACAACAAAATCCCACTTCACCTCAAAAGCGAAATCATGTTTTGTCGGTAATTAACCTAGTACCTCCAACTAAACTTTCAAGCAGCACTAATAAAATCCATGGAAATTTTTTGTTTTTCGTTAATTGCATCCTTTAATTAAAGAATGAGAGAGGTCAAATTTGTATCCGAAACTTTTAATCAATTCATGCCATTTTATTATTTACTATTTCCAACTGAAATATAGGTGTTCTATATTATGAAAAAGAAAAAGTATTGCTTTAACAATAAATATACATATTTGGTGTGTATGTATAGTTGAGCCAAAAAAAAAAAATCAAAACAAGGTGGAACAGTGATCATTCGTGAATGGTTTTTTTTTGTATGCCCACGAGGTGTTCTAGACGGATCCCAACTATGAAAGACACCTTTAAACTATGAGAGGCACCTTTAAACCCGTACCACATTCAGACTAATCCATGCTCGCACCAGGTCGGCTCACGAAGAGGTAAAGTGCTCCCAATCAAGGCATTTCCATACATGAGCGGAGTTTGATCCCCTTATCTCACTTAAGGGATGAGAGCGCCGAACCACTCACACCAACCTGATTGGTTTCGTGAATGATTATTCAAACCATATAAATTGACATATTAACTTGGCATCATTATACTTAAAAGCAATTACATACATATATTAAAAGGAACTAGTGACCACCATTACTACTGATATAAAATAACTTTATTCAAAATTTTGACAATTTAAAAATTATTTGTAATTAGAATTTCACGTTATTATTAACTAAATTCCAATTAATGAGTTCAAATTCCATATCACAACATGAAAAATGCTAAATTTTTAAAATGTGTGTAACTTAAAAACAAATTAACATCATTAAAAAATTAATTTTTTTCATTGGAATTGCACCCAATAATTGAATTTTATAACATATGATTTAACTATTATATTTTCTTTGAATAGTTACACATCTAACAATTGGATGTAATATTATAATACATACAAGTAAAAAAAAAATTCTCGACGGAATTAAGTACATTTTATAACCAAGCATATGAGCAAATAAAGATTTTAATGATAGTTTAGTCCACCAAACAATGGTGCATATTTGATCTTTAAATTGAAAGATAATTTTTATAGAGACAGAAAGATTGACAAAATTAAAGATAAACTTTTCTTTGGTGGTTTAATTTTTTGCTTTTTCTTTATTTTATTGATCACCTTAAGATTCTATAGTAATTCTCATCATTCAAATTGGCATGATGAAATCGCAGAAAGCACTAAGACAGACAAGAAAAAAGACCCACGTTCCCTTCTTGCATGATGCATGTTATAGGGACCCATAACTCTTCTTCGTTAGCTAATTTCAACAAAGTAAACAATCCATTGGTTTTAAACACAATATCTTTTTATTTTATGTGAATAATAATTAAAAAAAAAAACACACACAACAACAACAACAACTTTATTTTGGTACTTCTTCTGCTTTTTTTTGGAGCAATAATTAATTAGCTAACTCGTGCGTTTAATGTGATTATATATTTTGATTTTATTTGTAGTAATGCTAATTATTATCATAGCAACCACTGATTCAACATGGGACAAACTAACCGACTGTCTTCAACACTTGGTCAAAAAGCATAATTATAAGTTTGGTTAAGATAAGATTTATACTTAATCATGATTTGTTAAACAATATGATATCACAAGCATTATCAATTTCATCTATGCGTTTTACCCTACAGTGCACGTGGGTTTCACCATCATTCCATTTGTCACTTATGAATGCTTAAAAGTTTTTCACTTTCTTTTTATATATATTTGCATGTATATCTTTTTAAATATTAAAAAAGAAAAAAAAAAAACTTTGTCCCACTTGATTATTTTCCGTGGAAAGAAAACCCATTGGTACAACTTTAAATATATAAATCATAATAGGATAAGATCTAGAGTTTAATATTTTTTTTTTAACTCATCAAAGTGGTTTAATTTTCTAACACAAGGAATTAGAGACATGAAACATGTATGAAATTATAGTATCCATATTTGATGTCTATACTTTTTACTACTTAAATTTTTAATGAAAGGCTATATTTTAATAGTGTGAAATTTAGTAGGTAAATGTATAATTTTGTAAATAATATAAAACTTCTTATAAAAATATTAAGATTTTAGTGAAATTAAATGACTATATTTGCCTATGATGTGGGAAAAAATTAGCGAAAAAGCTAGCCAATCTCACGACTAAGGTCAAAGATCAATATTCACTCTTGTAAGATAAAATTTATTGTATGTATTATAGTGATATAACTATTATTCGTGGCCAAAAAATAAAAACCATACTGAAAATAGTTGCACTCATAATTAAAGCGCAGCTTTGAAGATAAATTTTAATTTGAGTAGCATTTTACATACTTTATTAAAAAAAAATAATTATAGAGATAATATTCGAATTCAAATTGGCTCCCAGCACATTAAGAAGCCTTGTCAAATTCTATAAAGAGATGCCCTACGCAACTGGTTGATGAATGTTTATGGTAGAGAAAAAGGAAAGGGAGTACAATGAAAGAGGGGGTATGCCCTAAAAGATGCATATGTGAGAAGAGAATGGCAAGCCCCTATTTGTGTATGCAGGTATGGCGAAAAGAGTATGAATTATGTTAATTGTTTCCTAACAAGGCAACCCTCCAACATACCATTTGACCATCATTTTTGGGTAATGTTTTTTTGATATTGGGATTTTGATATAGACACTCCTCTTTTTCCTATGTTTTACATTAAATAAATGTTACCCACTTACAAAAATACTACCCCTCACTCCTTTGTTATTATTAATTTATTATTATGGTGAAAACTGAAAAAGTTTTATTCAGCTCTTTAATTACCCTTCTTTAATTTATCACCAAAAAAAAAAGTTAAAAGCTGTGGCTGGGAGTGCCCCAGTAAATAAGATGTCTAATAATGAAACAATCTTAGTGCGGTTGGTGGGACTGAAGCTAAATGCTAAAGTGAAGGCAAAATGGCAATTACATTCAGATACTACCCAAGCTCTCTTGCTGCGCGTTTCCCTCACATTCCACCATTACAAAATTAAATTCTATAATATCTTTTGATTTTTTTGAATCACAAAAATTTCTGAATGAATTTAGTTTTTTATTCTCAAAATCTAAATAATCCAATTTAATAGTTAAAACTTATATTTTCCGGCTTTCATGAATTATAAATAAAATTTATGATGATAATTTTTATATTATAATACAAATTTACAGCTTTATTTATGTAATTTAAGTAACAAATAATATGTGGTTGGATAATTTCCATTACATAATATATTATTAAATTAATAATAAATAAAAATTTGAATTATTTATTTTTTTATTTATATTAATTTTATTACTTTATTTTAAATTTTTAGTTATTAATTTAAGTTTATCAAAATTTATAAATGAAATAAAAAAAACTTAACTTTGATAAAGTTTATTATTTTTTTTTGAAGGAAATAAAACGTATTATTTAATAAGAGAGATATATTTCTATATATCTATGCCCTTAAAAAATTGCCAAATATGCAAATACCCAAAGGAAAAAAAAAAAAATTCCAACTAAAGTTCCCCATGTTGGAAACGTACGCTCTTCGAACTGAGAGTGGGATAATAAACTTTCTAATACAAGATAAAAAGCTTAGGGCAAAGTCACGGCCAATCGGGCATTGAGTTCTAACCCGTTTTGTTCGGGTTATCTGCCTTTGAACTTACTAGGGTAAGGGTTAATGTACCCTATACATGGCCTACACTTGTAGCCCTGAAGGGTTGGGTGCTTTGCAATTGATGGCTCTGAGCCTCTGAATGAAGACCTTTCCTTTTACATACATATGTTACTGTGATACATATGTCCATAAATTAATTTTCTTTGACTTATTTACCCTTCTCATTTACAAGATTAGGGCATGATGGTACTAATACACATGTTTCTTGCTAGATTATAATGTGCAAGTACCTTGCTCTTTTTGGTCCCTTTCATCATTTTCATTCAATGTGCTTCATGCCTACAATTCCTCTTGAGGTTTTCTTGAAATTATGGATTTCTTCAGAGTATTTATACACTCTTCCTTTTCACTTAAATGGATTTCTGACAAGTTGTTTGAGTTCTAATTGATTATCTTTTATTTAGGAAATTATTGTGTATTTGGATTTGATTGTCCCAATATTTTAGTTCACATGGATCTTATAATCACAATAAAAAGTGTATCTTAATTCTGGATATTTGGCAATGCAGTTTGTACTATTTTTATTTCTTATTTAATTTCTATTTTATTGTTCCAAATTCAACTTTTTTTAAAAAAGCATGATTTTAATACAAATAAAATGAATAATATTTTGAAATTATAAAAAAAATAATTTTACTTAAAAAAGTATGATGTGTAAATTAATTAATTGGTTTAGGTTGAGATTATGGGATCTTAAGATCGAATCTTACAGTGCCTATTAAGAATTTTTCTTGAATTTCATTTCAAGTTGGTGAGTGAAATCCACAAGTGTACTACTTCCTACTAATATTAATAACGAACTGTTATAATTTCATGGGAGTGCTAATAAGTGAGATTTTAAAAAACAGTTGGGGCAAAAAGACTATAACCAAAAGTTGTAGGCAATTTAATGACCTCACCACCATATTTACATATCTACACATATTCACATCTTGTCGTATGGTTTGGTGCTACTGAAGACATCAGTAGTTTATTTCTTGGTACAGTCTCATATTTATGCATACATTTTGCAAGTAGATTAGCATCATTAAATGTATGAATATCCCTTCTTCAAAAAAAAAAAAAAAAAAGTATGAATCTCTCACTAGGTAAATTAATTAACTGGTGGACTTCTATTTTTGGTTATTTTTGAGACTCTAATTGTATCTTGTAGTTAGAAGACAAGCCAAAACTATGTAATTAAGCAATAAGACCAAACAACAACTGGCTACTAAAAGACCTAGACAATTAAGAGATTAATTAATGGTTGCTAAACCTAATGAAGAGTGAAGACTAGGCATGGATAATGTCAATCATTAATTGTGGATGCTGTCCAGAATAAAAGAGAATTTATGGGTTAAGATAATTACTTTCTAAGGGATTAAGGGTCGATTAACTAATTTGTTTTATCTTATAATTAATTAGTGCTTTTGTCCCTTCATTTGGTAGGCATAATGACAAGTAGTTGTTGTTGCTTTTAGCCTAAGAAAACAACAACAATAATTGCATAGGGGACTATACATAGGGCAAAGTCAAAACTTGAGTAGGCAAAATAGGCAAGCAACATCATGAAGGGAAAAGATGAATGTTGCATAAACTTACAATCTTGGACCGTTTGTTCAACTTGCAAACTTTTAGTAAAAAATCTACTAATTATTTTGAACCACAATAGATTATGGTAGTTATATTCCAACAATATTTTAGCCTAACGAGTACAGTTCAATAAATGGAAAAATGTCAAAATCAATAGCCTCTCTCAAGATTGGCTAATTTTGAGCAATCCATTACTTTGCTATAAAAATGCATGAAGTGCTGATTAATGGAATACACAAAGTATCTAATTGAGTGACTAAACATATAGAACGGTCTATTCGGAAAACTCAAGGACTTCCAAATTGAAAAAAAAAAAATGCAAAACTCAAATTGACATCGCTCGAAAAAAATTAGAAATACATGTTTTCAGTAATAATATAGACTTTGACTATTTCAAAATTCAAGTTAGATTTATTTTATAGAAAAATAAATATATGTTTCTCCATTTACTAACCTCAAACTTAGAATCTAAATTTTTTACTATTTGAATAAATATATGCAATAAATAACTCAATTTACACAAGCAAGGAGCATACCTTTGAATTGGCAAAAATTTTCTATTTACAATTTTACTTGAAGAAAAATAAATAGATTAGCAAAGATTAGGCAAAAGGGTGGAGGGGGAAGGACACGAGAGAGATTAAGGAAGTGAAAGGGGACAAAATAGACATCCGCCCGGAAATACAGGGATCCGTACAGGAAATTTATTTGTATTATATATATATTTTTTGTTCATTTAGTTCAAAGAAAAAATTTACAGTTAGATATTAATATTATTGTATGATTTTGTTGGGTTAACTAAAAATAATATAAAATAAGAAAAGAAAGCAAAGCTCCACTTCTCATTACTACTATTTTTATTTCTTTTAATTTTATTTTTTTATCTCTGTCACACATCACATCTTCAGCAGTCTCTTATCAGAGCAATACTTGCAGGCATTGCAGCAGAGGCCAATGCACTGCTCTCCTCTGCTCCCCAGCCTTTGCAGATTATTAGCTCAAAAGCAAGATAAAAAGAAAACAAAAAAATCACTACTTCCCCACCTCTCCATTTAATATCCAATTTAATTCCCAAAAAATTTATTTTCTTTTTCTTGAATGAATGATTAAAAAAATATGGGGAAATTTAAAAGCTTTGCCTTTGATTTGATATCTTAAAAAAGCATTTCACAGAGTGAAACAAACAAAGAAAAGAAAAGAAAAGAAAAGGGTCTCTATCCCTTTTTTATGAGTCTTTTTGATCTTTTTTAGTCTTGACTCCTCCTCTTTTCTTTTCATTATTATTATTAAGCTAATGCCAAAGTTGCACTAATGCAGCCATGAAAACTACTCTCTTTTCTCTCTATTTTAATCCCACTTTTACAAATCTTTTATTTTCTCAACTCTTTGCTCTTGTTCTTGTTCTTCTTGTTGTTGGTTAGCTTTGTTTCTTGAGTTTAAAAAATGGTGGGTATGATAGATCTTAATACCACTGAGGATGATGAACAAACGACACCCTCTTCTGGGTCTTTGTCTTCTCCATCTTCATCTTCTACTTCTGCTGCTTTAAGTGCTTCTAATTTAAGTCCTCCTGTTTCTGGTCCTGGTTCTGGTTCTGTTTGTTTGGAGCTATGGCATGCTTGTGCTGGCCCACTAATATCTTTGCCAAAGAAAGGAAGTCTAGTCGTCTACTTCCCTCAAGGTCATTTGGAGCACCTCCCTGATTCAACTCTTGCAGTTTATGATCTCCCTTCTTGTATCTTCTGTCGAGTTGTTGATGTTAAGCTTCATGTAAGTGTCTATCTAAGCTCTAATTTTAAACTTCTATGCCTATCTTATATCAAAATTTCCATCTTTTTTGCTGGAATTGTTGTGGAGAGCAATTTGTTTTTGCCAGAAATTTTGCAATACAACCGAATTGGACTTGTAAACTTTTAAGCAATAAAAAAGTAATGAAATGTCCGTTCTTGAGTGTACTTTATCTTGTTTTTTTTAGTTCTTTTTCATTTGGGGCAAATGGGCTACTTGTTTTAGTGTTTTTGTGTTTAAATGTGCAATCTTTTCTTTACTTGGCAGGCAGAGACAACCAATGATGAAGTTTATGCACAAGTTTCTCTGATTCCGGAGAGTGAGGTTAGTAGTGCTCTACTCTTGTATTGTCTTTGACAAGTTCAAGAAAAGGTAGCATTTTGAACTTTGAATGATGTAAATGCTTGTCGTGGGACACCTTCAATACTTAATCTGGTATTTATGTTGTTAAGAGATCCCAAACTATTTAAGGCTTGTAAACTTTCGAATTTTAATGTCATTATGATTTGAATGTCTTATTACAAAATGGGAAACAGGGAGCTAGTGCACATTATTTGTTGAATTTACATTTTGAATGATTGCCATTTTTAATGCTTCCTTCATTTTTTACTCTGTTAATAATTTTAAGATTCTGTGGTTATCTGAAGTTCTTGAAATGAAATTGGTTTGGCTATGAATTGTTGTTGTGCATAGCAAACTGAGCACAAGCTGAAGCAAAGGAAACTTGAGGGGCATTATGAAGAGGAAGATATGGAAACAGCTGTCAAGTCAACAACACCCCACATGTTCTGCAAAACCCTCACTGCTTCTGATACCAGCACTCATGGAGGCTTTTCTGTCCCACGTCGAGCTGCTGAAGACTGCTTCCCACCCTTGGTAATTATAGTGAATTTTTTTTCCTGTGCTGTACCTTACAGTATCTATTGGATAGCTTTGGATCTATCACTTCTTTAGTGCTCCTGTAACTTGGAACTAGCTGATGAAGTAAATTGTTCCTGTAGGATTACAGTCAACAGAGGCCTTCACAAGAACTAGTAGCCAAAGATTTGCATGGTTTTGAGTGGAAGTTTCGACATATCTATCGTGGTATGTATTAGAAAATTGTTTATCTTTATGATTTGACTATCTTTCATTGGTCAGAGCGACTCGCATGATGATTAGAATGTTACAGCGTCTTTGCTTCCCATTTGGCTATCCTGAGTTTGTAATTTCTCTCTGAACAGGGCAACCAAGGAGGCATTTGCTCACAACAGGATGGAGTGCATTTGTAAATAAGAAGAAGCTTGTCTCTGGAGATGCTGTGCTCTTTCTCAGGTATGGCAACCTTATTTTAAGGAGAAAGTGTAAACAGCTTTCTTGGTGATTCTTATTTAGCATAGTTTGTCAGGGGTGATGATGGAGAACTGAGATTGGGTATTCGGAGGGCTGCACAAGTTAAATGTGGTGCAAATTTTCCAGCTCTATTTAATCAGCAGTTGAACCACAGCACTCTCACAGATGTTCTTCATGCTATGTCTATGAGAAGTACTTTCAACATTTGTTACAATCCAAGGTATTTTGATACTTCTTTTTGGTTTGGAGTAAATATAACCAACACGAGATTGCATCTTACTCTTAATTGGCCTTGAGTATATGGAACAACCACTTGACCTCTACAATTAAACTATTTCTGCTAAAACCCACCATTTTCTAAGTTCTCTGTCCAAGTACTTAGTCCATGAAGTTCTGAATGCATTTTGCAGAGCCAGTTCATCAGAGTTCATAATCCCTATACACAAGTTTTTGAAGAGTTTGGATTATTCTTTCTTTGTTGGAATGAGGTTCAAAATGCGTTTTGAGACAGAAGATGCAGCAGAAAGAAGGTTTGATATACTTGTTCTTGTACCTTTTTAACTTGACTACATAATTAAAATATTGATTGAAGTCTCTGTAGCAGATATATGGGACTAATAACAGGAATCAGTGATCTAGACCCTGCTAGATGGCCTGGTTCAAAGTGGAGATGCCTAGTGGTATGTCTTTATTACAGAATTTGCATGAGAAACATTCATTTGTTTATATATTCTTGTTGATACTTTCTAGTAATTCATATGTTGTAAAAGATATTTAAACCTAATTTAGACTTGGCTGTAAGGGTGTTCTTATAATGGAAAGTAAGTTTTGGGCCTTGCTTATATGTGTTCTGATTATGCATTATCTATCCTTCACACCATCTATTTTTTATATAAGAAACAACTATTGAAACGCTTGGTATAGTGAAATTTGTACAAACCTCATTTCTGATTGCATTTGGAGAATCCATTGTTCTCTTTGCATTTCATGGATTTTGAATTGTTATTGCTTTCATCATCATGCATATCAAAGACATCAATGTAACTCTGCTGCACTCCTCTCTGATAGACCAAGCATGCAACATATCTGTAAGTGAATTTGGAGTACTAGACTTAGGATTTTCTAGCTTGTGACCAATAGATATCCATTGCACTATCTAGGTGATTGAACATTTATTAATGTCCAAATCTTTACCAATGTGCCATTCCTGTTTCCAGCTGGAACGCAATTCAGGTGACTTATTAGAGATTCTTTTGTATTCTATTGGATGCCTTATTGTCAAAGTTTGTCAATTTTAGAGGTCCTTAATTACCCTTCCACATGCTTGATGTGATTCTTTCATGAATAATTCATCTGTTTCTGATCATTTGTTTATGGCTTATTTTTGCAGGTAAGGTGGGATGATATGGAGAACGGCAGGCATAGCAGGGTTTCTCCTTGGGAAATTGAGCCTTCTGGTTCTATTTCCAGTTGTAATAACTTTATGGCACCTGGTTTGAAGAGAAGCAGGTCTGGGTTTCCTTCATCAAAGCCAGAATTTCCAGTTCCCGGTATGTTATACAATCTCAGTCAATCATATCAATTTTCTTTCCATGCTCCATGCATTTTGTTGACTGGTCTTAATGTTTTCATAACAGATGGGATTGGTGCATCAGACTTTGGGGAATCTTTGAGGTTCCAGAAGGTCTTGCAAGGTCAAGAAATTTTGAGTTTTAACTCTCTTTATGATGGTGTTGATCAGAATCGACGTCCATCTGAGACAATGAGGTGCTTTCCTGGCTCACATGGTCCTGGGATTGCTACAGCAAGAAATAGTGCCAGAGATCTTATTGTGAACAATGATGTTTCCTATAAAGGCATAGGCTTTAGTGAATCTTTTAGATTTCACAAGGTCTTGCAAGGTCAAGAAATACTTCCAAGTTCACCATTTGGAAGAGCCCCAACAAATATCAATGAGGCTTGTGAAAATGGTTACTTTGGAATCTCTGATGGTGTTCAAATGACAAGTTCAAGAAATGGATGGTCTTCCATGATGCAAGGTCATAATACTAATATTCACCCAACTGCGCAGGCTTCTTCTCCATGTTCAGTGTTAATGTTCCAGCAAGCAAGCAATCAAGTTTCAAACCCAAGTCCCATGTACAGTTTTAATGATATGGAGGAGCAGGGAGTTAATGGTCAAAGTTGGCTTCGTAATAATGATGTATATGGCAGAAAGCACAGGTCTTCCTCACATTCAGAGCATATTTTCAGAAGGGACAATCAGTGGGGTGTTGGCTCCTTTGGTCCTTCTCATGAGCATAATCAACATGATATTTCACAGCCATCACCATTTAAGGGTGGGCAAGATTTGGTGCCCTCATGTAAAAGCAGCTGCAGACTCTTTGGTTTCCAGTTGACTGAGGATAGGCATGTTGCTAAAAGGGATGACAACGCCATTCCTATGACATCTCTGAATGTTGGATCATTTCTGCCTCATGTTGGAGAGCATTTCCATCTGAAGCCTACAGCAATAACTAACGCAGTTGGGAGCAACTGCACTAAAGTATGCAGCTTCTACGCTTTGATAACTCTTTCTAGTGCACACGTCTAGGATAGAAAGTGCAGCTTCGCAAATAATGGTCCATGTTCATAGTGGCATTCTAGATTTAATAAATTGTCTTCATTAGTGCAACGTTTTTGGTCACAGAATGCGTTCATATTTTTAGTTCCAATTAATTCTCTTTAAAATTGTGGATGTTGCTTCGCAGGGGATTCTACAACAGCATCCTGAAAATTGCCATATATACTAATGAAGATGTAGTATTTGCACCTGAGGCTGCCGAAGAAAGTGCCTACAGTTGCTTGGATGATACAACATTAGCTTTCAAGAAAAAATTGTAATTAATCTCCTAAGGTAACTTGGTTGTGTTTCTAACTCCCTCGGATATGCAAAAAGAGCAGGTTGTACTAATCTATTAGCATTAGGTTCTTTAAGTCATGAATCTTGTTCAAGAATTGTCTATTTGTGCTTTTGCTGGTTCAGGCCAGGTTTGAATTGTTGTTATATTTGGCTGATGATTTACTGGCTAGTTACCAAGCTCATACTATCCTTTGTTCAGTGCCAGCCTGCTGCTGTTGAATTATTCTGTTTTTGTTTTGTTTGCATTTATCTATCGTGCTGAATTATTGCCCCTATCCTGAGAGGCCGTGGCCCATCTTTTTTTATTGGTTTAGCTTTGCAATTTTGCTCTGTTTTAGGTAAAAGTACATACATAAGCTACATTTATTTCTTGGCGTATCCGGTTCCAGTGACACACCATTATTGAGTAGCTTCTTGATGTCATTTCAGTATCCATGGACCTATATGACTTGAAAACATAGAAAAATTGACTCTAGAATTGTGATCAATAGTTGATTTCTAGCTAGCTTCTGGATGGAAAGTTTATCCATTGTGTAGAAATTTGGGTCTCTTTTGTTTTTTAGATGGTCCCGGAGGCAAAGGTCCACAGCCTGTTATTGTCTAAATCGTTATAGAATTTACTACCCTCACCATTTTTCAACAGTGTCACTAACAATCAACAACTCTATGAAATTTCTTGCATGGTTCTTGTGTTAGTCAAGTATTTCGGATCATTGTAGTAAACCCTGTCACTGTTTTGAGCCCAATAATGGGAAAGGGGAGGCAAGGGCATGTGAACACTGAAGAAATGCAACAAAGTTCACACCATAAGAAGAAAAAAATTGTACGCGTAATAGAAGATAGCTTCAGAATGCAAAAACAAGAAACGACTGGATCCACAAGCTTTTTCAGGTCACATTCTTGGAAAGCTGACGTTGACGTTGGACGTTTATTACTATAGCTGCTTTTAATGCAATTTATGACGTCTGTTACCATATCTATAGCTGCTTTTTAATGCAATTTATGATATGTGAAGTGTGAATTCCAGCAACCAAATGGTCCCGTGCCGGGGTCAGAGTCTGGAGACCACAGAAATAGTTTTCTTCTAAACGGCAATTTATAGCTTTTCCTTGGAGATAATACTATGAAAAAGAAAGAGCTAATTGTAATAATAATAATAATAATAAAGAGGGAGCGTGCTAATAAAAGCCAGTGATGCCTAAACAAAATGGTTTGTGAGACTGAGATTCTGATTCTAAGACTTTGAAATCTTACAAAGATAATTTTTTTTTGCTAATATTAATATCTTATATGAGTTAATAGATTTTTATAAAATTATCATAGTTTTGTGAAGGGGTGTGTCATGTTTACTGACGTTTGTGCGTATTTTGTATAATTTGAAAAATTGGTAGTTTTCAATGGAGCTTTCAACAAGCAACTGTAATTCTTAAAAAAAAAACAAAGCTAACAGAAATTTTCCTTTTAGGTAGGGAGGGAGGTTGTTTCCGTCGAGTACGGCTGTAGGGGCAATGATTGTGGAGAAAGGAAAACTAGGCTTATGTTATGTCTAAATCCAAACAAAAAATTTGAACATATATGAAAAGGCAAATGTCAACATTCAAAACCATTGAAAGATTGGTATTACGCGTAACTACTGCATTTGTTTTGAACAATTGGAGTTTTTACTTTTTACTACAATAGAGTTTTAAAAGAACTAATTTTTTAAACTCATACTTATTAAGTCCTAACCTGGCAAATATTATTTTCTTTTTAATTTATAGCTGCTTGTTATTATATGC